>JAHPZR010036441.1:0-14431 GCA_019787425.1 Platygyra sinensis
GAGATTATCTGAAATCTCATCAGACGAGGAAGCCTTCAAAGAAGCCGCACCACCCTACCAAGAGGCGTCACAGAAAAGCGGTTATTCATACACCCTCAAATCACCCACCACAACAGCCACCAGAATCCACCACAAACAAGAGGAAGAGGCAAAGAAACATAATATGGTTCAACCCACCATTTAGTAAGAATGTCCAAACCAACATAGGAAGAGAATTTCTAAATTTGATCGAGAAGTGCTTTCCACCTAGCCATAAATTAAGAAAACTGTTTAACAAAAATAATCTTAAGCTAAGTTATAGTTGTTCACAAAACATAAAACAGATCATCGATGGACACAACAAAACAATCCTAAGTCAGAACATGCCACCTCAGGAAAAAACACCCCCCAAACCCTGCAATTGCAGAGAGCCAGACAAATGCCCTTTAAAAGGACAATGCTTAGCCAAAGAAGTAGTGTATCAAGCCACTGTCACCACTGCTGAAAGCTCAGAGACGTACGTCGGCCTCACCGCCACCGAGTTCAAAACGAGATGGCGAAACCACCAAATGTCATTCAAACATGAAAGTAAAAAGAATGACACTGAACTAAGCAAACATCTATGGCAGCTAAAAGATGAAAAGAAAGACTTCGCAATCTCCTGGAGAATTCTAGCCAGGGCCAAATCTTATAGTAACCTCACTAAACGATGTAATTTATGTAATACCGAGAAATTCTATATCCTATATAAACCGGACATGGCAACGCTTAACAAACGTAATGAACTCGTATCAACTTGCAGGCACAAGCGAAAGTTTCTCCTTAAATTCAATTGCATCCTCAGTAACCAATCATAAGTTTACAAATGTTTGTAACCATTGTTATTCAAATTTGAATTTTGTAACGATCATACTGCTGATGTATATAAACCCTAGCGATGCTACAGTGTATATGGAATTTAACTGATGAGTGGACCAACACTTTGTTGGTCTACGAAACAGACCTGTATTAAAGTCCATATGAAACAACATTGAGTAGATACACATTGTTATTACCGCTCCATTATTGTTGAGCACTATTCTGGATTTATCAGTGTGGAACTCACCTGAAGTTATATATATATATATATATATATATATATATATAGAAGTTTTAAAGGGCTTCCTGGGCCAACGAAGACGTCCAGCTTCCAGAAGGATCTTGGAAAGATTCGCAGTCCAAACCACGGCATGTGTAGATAAAAATAGTAGTTCAAAGGGGCCAATGGACGGACAACTTCTGAAGCTAAAAATTAAAAATCTTAAAAATTTATTAAAAACGTTTCGGTCTTCAGACCTTCATCAGTTTACTGTACAGCAATGGAACTAAGAGTTTAAACTACTTATATAGGTCTTGCTTGTTTACAACAAATTGTTAAAAAATGAAAGAAACTACCAAGAGTATTACGTAACTAAAGCATAGCGATAAACAATGTTTGATAAAAATAGAGTGTTAATTAACAGATATCTAAACTCTAATTACGAAATACCAAACTTTAAAAAATAAAAGAAGACAAAAAACAAATAATCACGATCTAACAAGAACCTTGATTCCATATAATTGTAACAAATTCCCAGAGCAGGGCCTTTGAAGCAAACCCTTTTCCATTGTCAAAGATTTGGAGTAACAAGATCCAACCTAACGGCACTTGAATGGTAAACATAACAAACGCCCATAAGAAGGCCCTTGAACAACCACAATGAACAATAAATTGAGGTCAACTAACAAAATCCCCGCAAAGAGCCCTTGAACAATTAACGCGCCTTTATGAAAAAAACGCCCAATTTCATAAAACGAGTCTTCATGAGTTGAAATGAATTCTATTTTTTGAGTGGAATTCCTGCCTTTTGTTAAGGCCATGAGGTGATAGCGTGAATAATTGGGCACTCCAATAAGCTTCCTTTGTAATAAGAAATTTATCGACCTGCGTGCAATCATGACTAATTTGGTCAATGCATTGAAAAGAAAAATCCTGAAGCGAATGGGGGGTGCTATTGAAGTGAACTGCGACTTCACAAGATTTCTTATTTGTGATCATAGATGATTTATGGTTTCTGAATCTCACTTTGAATTCTGTTGTTGTTGAGCCAATGTACTGGAGTTTGCACTTTTTGCAGGCGACCAAATAAATGACATTCTTGGAATCACAAGTTAAATTGGATCTAATTTTATAGGATCTCCCTGTTCTGAAGCTACTGAAATCTTTGGACTCAACAAAATAATTCTTACACAGATCGCATCTGTTTTTATTACATTTAAAACAGCCTCCTGCAAGTGAATTAGTGTTTTGCGAAGCGGTAGATTCAAATTTAGAAGGTGCTAAAATTTCTTTAAGATTTTTGGATCTGCGGTACGATGGAATGATGGAATTTTTTGGAAACAGCTCTTTTAATTTAGGATTGGATTCCAAGAAATGTAGATGTTTTTTTATGATGTAATTTAGGTCAGGCAACAATGGATTGAACGTAGTTACAAATGGAAAAATCTTTTTGGAGGTCTTAACTTTTTGCTTCAATAATTCTGTCCTAGGAATAATTAAGGCCTTTGAAAACTGGTTGTCAACTAGGTTTACTGGATAGCCCTGGTTCACCAGATAGCCTTTATACTCTTTGCATCTCTTGCTAAGAAAATTGTCTTCGGAACAGTTTCTCCTTAGTCTCAAGGCCACTCCAAAAGGAATAGCTTTAAATACATGTCGTGGATGGGAGCTAGACGGGGGCAGGTATAAATGGCTATCTGTTGGTTTGGAATATACGTCAGTCCTAATGAAACCGTCAATTAAATGTAAGGTG
The DNA here is from genome assembly GCA_019787425.1 of Platygyra sinensis. Lineage (NCBI taxonomy): Eukaryota > Metazoa > Cnidaria > Anthozoa > Scleractinia > Merulinidae > Platygyra > Platygyra sinensis. The sequence continues at coordinate 2,811 of JAHPZR010036441.1, forward strand.
AGATCTAACACATTGAGGTGGCTATCTGAGAATACTAACTCAAATTTAATTGTAGGGTAGAGAGAATTAATGTATTGAGTGAAAGTCTCTAAGGCGGGAAGGCCCTGCTGCCAGAGATCAAAAATATCATCACGGTAACGCCACCAAAGAGCTGGTTTAATGGGGCCGCAAAATTTGGCTTTGTGATCTATCTCTCCCATTGCTAAATCTGCATAACTACAAGCGTTTTTAGGCCCCATGGCAGTGCCATGGATTTGCAAGAAAAAATATGCTGGAAAACCGAATGATTATGCTTAAGGCAAATTTCAACCGCTTCTAGAATACACTTTGTGGATGGCAACAGACGTTCTCTGGCATCAAGAGCATTTTTTACCGCGGTGAGACCTAAGTTGTTGTCAATATTTGGAAACATAGAGACTACGTCCCATGAAACTAACAAGGTGCCCTCCGGAAAAGGGCCACTGTTATTAATTTCTTCAATTCTACTGAGCAGATCTGTGGTGTCCTTAATGAAAGATGGTAATTTACGAGCGAGTGGTTGTAAATAAAATTCGGTGAAAGCTGACAAATTCTCAATAGGTGTACCACAACAAGAAGTAATTAGTCGAAGTGGATTTCCCTCTTTATGGGTTTTAACGTTGCCGAATGCTACCCCTGGCTTTGCCTTCTGGTTGTTAACCCAGTCGGCTACCTCAGGGGAAATTTCGCCTTTTTGCAGCCATTTTGAACACCACCTTTCTACTACAGAAATGTGCTTTGGTGTTGGATCTGATTGCAACTGATTGTAGTGGAGCTCATTGTTGAGTTGGCTAAACATTTTCTCTTCGTAATCGACCGAGTTTAACAAAACAAATCTTGAACCTTTGTCCTGGATCCTAATAACTTTAGTAGAATTCTTAAGTTTCTTAAGTGCAATTCGTTCTCTGTTTGATAAATTGTCTTTAGTAGATTTGATATTATTAGGATTTAATACATCTTTTCTAATGTTAGAAAGAAAAAGTTCAAGTTCGGGATATTTAGACAATGGAGGTCTCCAATTTTTGTTACCTGGTACTGGTGGCAAATGGTGTGACTTCTCCTGACCTTCTTCAGGTTCATCAAACTTCTCTAAGAAGAACACTGCTGTTCGTAGGCGGGCTTCAAATGCTTCTAGATCATCATGGACAAGTTGCCAGTTCACATCATTGGGTGATGGACAAAAGGAGGGCCCTTTTCGCAGCACAGTAATTTGGTGTTCGTTAATGTTTAGGTCCGATAAATTGATAGGGTTGAGCTGCTGGGCTTTGTAGTTTAAAGCCGCCTTGATCTCTTTACGCCTTCTACGAAAACGGAGTCGTTTTCTGCGCAGCCGCCTTAATTTGTGGTAACGCCTACCATTAGCATGCGAGGTATCGGGCGAGATGGTAGGAGGATCTGATGTACTGACTGGGATAGTCTTCTCCAACTTGCGCTTTTCCGTTAATTTTAAATTGCGGTGAAGTAAAGCATTCTCTTGTCGTAAATAGTTCCATGTGTTTGTTGCATGTGTGTTTCCAAGCTCGTCAAAGAGTTTCTCCCTAGCGATTTGTAGTTCCTGTTGAAGGTTTTTAACCTTCTCTTGAGAACTTTTGAGGACCATGTTACAAAGTTCTATGGACGTTATGGAAGTGTATGGGCACAAGACGCTTGCAGTTCGTGATTGTCAACATTTAAAGCAAGATGGAAATTAAGATTGAAACCTTTAGGAATAACGTCATCATCCAGACAAATCTTTAAAAAATTACAGTGATGCTGGTACCTAGTGAGCTTGTTCCATATAGTTGCTGCATGTAAGATACAATTTCGGTCTGACATCTTCGGATCAAGCGACAAGGTTGATTCGCAGGCGGACAGGAGCAAAGTGACCAATATTAATAGAAGTTTTAAAGGGCTTCCTGGGCCAACGAAGACGTCCAGCTTCCAGAAGGATCTTGGAAAGATTCGCAGTCCAAACCACGGCATGTGTAGATAAAAATAGTAGTTCAAAGGGGCCAATGGACGGACAACTTCTGAAGCTAAAAATTAAAAATCTTAAAAATTTATTAAAAACGTTTCGGTCTTCAGACCTGCTCTGGGAATTTGTTACAATTATATGGAATCAAGGTTCTTGTTAGATCGTGATTATTTGTTTTTTGTCTTCTTTTATTTTTTAAAGTTTGGTATTTCGTAATTAGAGTTTAGATATCTGTTAATTAACACTCTATTTTTATCAAACATTGTTTATCGCTATGCTTTAGTTACGTAATACTCTTGGTAGTTTCTTTCATTTTTTAACAATTTGTTGTAAACAAGCAAGACCTATATAAGTAGTCTAAACTCTTAGTTCCATTGCTGTACAGTAAACTGATGAAGGTCTGAAGACCGAAACATTTTTAATAAATTTTTAAGATTTTTAATTTTTAGCTTCAGAAGTTGTCCGTCCATTGGCCCCTTTGAACTACTATATATATATATATATATATATATACATATATATACATATATATACATATATATAAATGTAAATTTAAGTTACCAGGAGACCTGGGTTCGATTCCCGGCTGAACACATTTTCACTCATTTCCTTAGTTGTTTCGATTTCTGTTCCTACTCTACACTACTAATCGATATTTCTCAGACATCACTGTGAATCGCCTTCCGAAGGGAATAGGTTGGTGATCCTAAGGTAAATGAGGCAGTTAGTTGTTGTTATTTCCCCGCTCAAAACTACACAATTATTTCATATCTAGGGGGAAATTTACTGTGAATCGCTGATCAACTTGAGCATAGTGACGCGATCCTAACTGCTGAAAATGTGCGATTCTCCTCAGAGCCTGCCATGTAAAGGTCCTTCCAATTCGGCTGAATGGCGGGGTTGGTTCAGTGGCCTAGTGGTAAGGCATCTGACCGGTAACCAGGAGACCCGGGTTCGATTCCCGGCTGAACACATTTTCACTCATTTCCTTAGTTGTTTCGATTTCTTTTCCTACTCTACACTACTAATATATATATACATATATATATATATATATAAACGAAAAAAAAACCTTATCTTTGAGTCGAAGAGTGCTCTACAATCTTGGAGCTTTATAAGTAATTATATGGGAAAAGAAAAATTAAAACATTTCACAAAAAACACTACAGAACTGTTTCGAAAGGGCCTGGTAGTCCTCTCTCATCAGGTGCATGAAACACCGACTAACTAACGCTCCTTTTATAAGTTGATGGTTCAAACATGCTTCATTAAATATTTGGTTGCGTGCCGGCACGCACTTGCCAGTTCGTTCCTTTTGTTCAGGGTGCCAGCTCCTGGTTTACATATGATAAAAAATTTCTCCGTTATGCAAAGATTACATCTCTTTGTTACATTTGAATATGGCCTGGCGCGAGCCATTATCTTCCAGGTCACAGTGAATTCCGTTTTGGTGTCCTTTAGGGACCAGATATGTTTACTCAATTCAGTTGCGTTCCTTTTGTTCTCATTTCTAAATGAAGCCGTGTGGTTTCGGAATCTTGTTTTAAATTGGTTCGCGGTAAGTCCGATGTATGTTTCCTTTCCCATGGGGCTTTCCACTGTAGCTTGATAGACCACGTTTTGGATTAGGCAATCACCACCTAGTGGGCAAGAGTGTTTGCACGAATTTTCTTGTGATTGAGAATTATTAACGAGGGAGGACTTGTTGTGGGCGCTGATTTTTCTTTCCAAATTTGGCATGTATGAATAGCTCACTTTCAAAGTGTTCCTGTTAAAGATTTTTCTTAACGGGTGCCCAGGTGTAAAGGATTCTTTCACGATACGTAAAAATTTGTTTCCTACGTTGGTAGCAACGTTTTTACTGAAGGGTGGGTTATACCACGTTATATTTCGGCGTCTGGTTCCCTCCTCACTGCGGGTCTGCACTTTGGTTGTTGCATCAAATTTCAATTGGTGTTTGTAGCCGCTTTTTTCTAACGCTTGCTGATATGTGGGTGCCGCTTTGTCGAAGGATTCCTTGTTCGATGAGATTTCGCTAAGCCTTTTGTTGATCGCCAGGGGAATGTTTTTTAGGATGGAGTGTGGGTGATTACTTTCACTGTGCACGTAAAGTGGTGTGTTGTTAGGCTTTGCGTATGGCTCGTAAGATCCATTGTTTAGGTTCAATGTAACGTCAAGAAAGTTGACGATCTTCTTGTTTGCTTCGATAGTTATTTTTAAGCCGTTTTTGCTGAACCATCAACTTATAAAAGGAGCGTTAGTTAGTCGGTATTTCATGCACCTGATGAGAGAGGACTACCAGGCCCTTTCGAAACAGTTCTGTAGTGTTTTTTGTGAAATGTTTTAATTTTTCCTTTCCCATATAATTAATTATATATATATATAATTAATATATATATATATTATATATATAGTGTTGAGTTTCTCTTAACTTACTCGTAATTTCTCCTCAACTTGGACTGTGAATCCATTTGCGATCCTCCTGGGGGTGATACGTTGTTGGCTCAAGGGATCTACTTAACTGATTATATATATATATATATATATATATATATATATATATATATATATATATATATATATATATATATATATATATATATATATATATATATATATATATATTAGTAGTGTAGAGTAGGAAAAGAAATCGAAACAACTAAGGAAATGAGTGAAAATGTGTTCAGCCGGGAATCAAACCCGGGTCTCCTGGTTACCGGTCAGATGCCTTACCACTAGGCCACTGAACCAACCCCGCCATTCAGCCGAATTGGAAGGACCTTTACATGGCAGGCTCTGAGGAGAATCGCACATTTTCAGCAGTTAGGATCGCGTCACTATGCTCAAGTTGATCAGCGATTCACAGTAAATTTCCCCCTAGATATGAAATAATTGTGTAGTTTTGAGCGGGGAAATAACAACAACTAACTGCCTCATTTACCTTAGGATCACCAACCTATTCCCTTCGGAAGGCGATTCACAGTGATTTCTGAGAAATATCGATTAGTAGTGTAGAGTAGGAACAGAAATCAAAACAACTAAGGAAATGAGTGAAAATGTGTTCAGCCGGGAATCGAACCCGGGTCTCCTGGTTACCGGTCAGATGCCTTACTACTAGGCCACTGAACCAACCCCGCCATTCAGCCGAATTGGAAGGACCTTTACATGGCAGGCTCTGAGGAGAATCGCACATTTTCAGCAGTTAGGATCGCGTCACTATGCTCAAGTTGATCAGCGATTCACAGTAAATTTCCCCCTAGATATGAAATAATTGTGTAGTTTTGAGCGGGGAAATAACAACAACTAACTGCCTCATTTACCTTAGGATCACCAACCTATTCCCTTCGGAAGGCGATTCACAGTGATTTCTGAGAAATATCGATTAGTAGTGTAGAGTAGGAACAGAAATCGAAACAACTAAGAAAATGAGTGAAAATGTGTTCAGCCGGGAATCGAACCCGGGTCTCCTGGTTACCGGTCAGATGCCTTACCACTAGGCCACTGAACCAACCCCGCCATTCAGCCGAATTGGAAGGACCTTTACATGGCAGGCTCTGAGGAGAATCGCACATTTTCAGCAGTTAGGATCGCGTCACTATGCTCAAGTTGATCAGCGATTCACAGTAAATTTCCCCCTAGATATGAAATAATTGTGTAGTTTTGAGCGGGGAAATAACAACAACTAACTGCCTCATTTACCTTAGGATCACCAACCTATTCCCTTCGGAAGGCGATTCACAGTGATTTCTGAGAAATATCGATTAGTAGTGTAGAGTAGGAACAGAAATCAAAACAACTAAGGAAATGAGTGAAAATGTGTTCAGCCGGGAATCGAACCCGGGTCTCCTGGTTACCGGTCAGATGCCTTACTACTAGGCCACTGAACCAACCCCGCCATTCAGCCGAATTGGAAGGACCTTTACATGGCAGGCTCTGAGGAGAATCGCACATTTTCATCTGACCGGTAACCAGGAGACCCGGGTTCGATTCCCGGCTGAACACATTTTCACTCATTTCCTTAGTTGTTTCGATTTCTGTTCCTACTCTACACTACTAATCGATATTTCTCAGAAATCACTGTGAATCGCCTTCCGAAGGGAATAGGTTGGTGATCCTAAGGTAAATGAGGCAGTTAGTTGTTGTTATTTCCCCGCTTAAAACTACACAATTATATATATATATATATATATATATATATATATATAGATTGGTATAATAAAACGACGAAGAGACAAACTCTTGACAGTTCCAGCGTTTTAATCGACGTTTCGGCCTTCGGCCTTCTTCAGGATAGTTTAAAAGTTAAAAATTAAAAAAGCTATTTACAATGGTTGTGAGTGGCAGAGTTGCGGGCTTTTATATAGTACACAGAAAATGGAAATTAAGGTTACGTAACAAAAGAAAAGGTCTTAATTACAAGCTAGGCAAAACAAAAAACAATTGATAAAAAGGAACAAACAGACTAATCAGATAAATCGTGTTATTACGTAACAAACTCCCCATTGAGGGCCTCTGAATGAATGTGCGGGTCAATGTCATAACAAGGTCCTCAGAGAGAGCCCCTAAACAATGTAATAGATTCCCAATGTAAAGCCCCTGAATGAAAAACCAAACGCAAACATAACAAAATCCCCCAATAGAGTTTTTGAACAAAAACAACAACGACTAAGTGAAGGCTAACAAAACAAAAGGACAAGATTACGAACTAGAAACATTCAAAGCCATATGGGAGCTAACGAGGTCCTACAGACAGCAAAAAAATTCCGATGATTACAAATTTGGGCTGAAAAGATTTTACACTACAATAGAGACAAAGTCAACTGTTGTAGCAGATACGATTTCTGGATTTGAATTCACGCCTTTTGTTAAGACCGTGTGGATATAATGAAAAGAGTTGTGAGGTCCAATATGCTTCTCTGGTGAGGAGCAGTTGTTCAAGATGGATTGCATTTTTGTGGTTTATAATTTGTTCGATAATAATAAAACTAATTTGACAAATTTGATGCTCAAAAGAATTATAATGGACCGCCAACTCACATGTTCTTCTGTTCTTAAGCATTGATGATTTATGGTTACGAAAACGAACCTTGAATTCTGTTGAAGTGGAGCCCACGTACTGCTTTTTGCATTTGTTACAAGCAGCCAAATAAATGACATTTTTGGAAGTACAGCTTAATTTCTGATTAATCCTATATATGCGGCCCGTAGCAAAACTCTCAAACTTAGTATCTTGAATCAAAAACACATATATATATATGTATATATATATATATATATATATAGTGAGGATAAAAGCAGTTTACCCAACGATGAACTCCCAGTAAGAGGATCCAAAGGATACGTGTCTCTCCGTAAATCTGTAGATTGGTATAATAAAACGACGAAGAGACAAACTCTTGACAGTTCCAGCGTTTAATCGACGTTTCGGCCTTCTTCAGGATAGTTTAAAAGTTAAAAATTAAAAAAGCTATATACAATGGTTGTGAGTGGCAGAGTTACGGGCTTTTATATAGTACACAGAAAATGGAAATTAAGGTTACGTAACAAAAGAAAAGGTCTTAATTACAAGCTAGGCAAAACAAAAAACAATTGATAAAAAGGAACAAACAGACTAATCAGATAAATCGTGTTATTACGTAACAAACTCCCCATTGAGGGCCTCTGAATGAATGTGCGGGTCAATGTCATAACAAGGTCCTCAGAGAGGGCCCCTAAACAATGTAATAGATTCCCAATCGAAAGCCCCTGAATGAAAAACCAAACACAAACATAACAGAATCTCCCAATAGAGTTTTTGAACAAAAACAACAACGACTAAGTGAAGGCTAACAAAACAAAAGGACAAGATTACGAACTAGAAACATTCAAAGCCATATGGGAGCTAACGAGGAGTTAAAAGACAAATGGAAAAGGTAGAGATTGATTTGAGGAGGAGAGCGCGACAGAAGTTTCGGCAGGCCACTCCCTACAACCCAGCGCCATCAGATCAATTTACACCATCGGAGAATTCAAGAACCAGGTTGAGGAGGTTCCGAAGAACTTCCCAGACCAGTAACAGAGCCCCTACTCGTGATGAGAACGATGTGGTGGCAAGACCGGATATCAACTTGCCGGATTTAAATCCCATTAATCTAACATCTTCTGAACTCACCGATGCAGAGCGCTCTCTTTTGACTAAAGGACCAGCGTTCTGTCCTACGCCAAAGGATGTCAACTGGCAGAAGGTAATCGATGATTTGGATAAATTTGAAAGGAGAATCCGCCTCGCCTTTTTCCATCATGGCAGAAATCCGGATGAAAACCCAAGGAAAGTTGATGATCGTCTGCCAGCTATTCCTTCAGCTACCAATTGGATGCCTCCTAAATGTAGTTCTCCAGAAGTCGAAGTCTTCATCAATAATGTGAGAAAGGATATCCTGGAACCCCAAAATCTGAGAACTGTCAAGGACAACTTAACTAAAGACGAAAGGTTAGCACTACGTAATCTTAAGTCTAGTGATAAAGTAATTAGAATTCAAGACAAAGGCTCTAGATTTGTAATCCTTAATCAAGAAGAATATCAAGATAAAATGTTAGGGCAACTTAACAACAACTTGCATTATAATAAGGTGAATAGCGATCCAACACCGGAGCATTTTGAAAAGGTCAAAAATTGGGGACGCAAATGGCTCGGTGAAGGTCAGATAAGTCAAGAGATTGCTACATGGGTTACCAATTTGGAACCTAAACCGGGGGTAGCTTTTGGTAATGTGAAAACACATAAAGAGGGCAATCCACACGGTCTTAACAAAAGGCGTGAATTCAAATCCAGAAATCGTATCTGCTACAACAGTTGACTTTGTCTCTATTGTAGTGTAAAATCTTTTCAGCCCAAATTTGTAATCATCGGAATTTTTTTGCTGTCTGTAGGACCTCGTTAGCTCCCATATGGCTTTGAATGTTTCTAGTTCGTAATCTTGTCCTTTTGTTTTGTTAGCCTTCACTTAGTCGTTGTTGTTTTTGTTCAAAAACTCTATTGGGGGATTTTGTTATGTTTGCGTTTGGTTTTTCATTCAGGGGCTTTACATTGGGAATCTATTACATTGTTTAGGGGCTCTCTCTGAGGACCTTGTTATGACATTGACCCGCACATTCATTCAGAGGCCCTCAATGGGGAGTTTGTTACGTAATAACACGATTTATCTGATTAGTCTGTTTGTTCCTTTTTATCAATTGTTTTTTGTTTTGCCTAGCTTGTAATTAAGACCTTTTCTTTTGTTACGTAACCTTAATTTCCATTTTCTGTGTACTATATAAAAGCCCGCAACTCTGCCACTCACAACCATTGTAAATAGCTTTTTTAATTTTTAACTTTTAAACTATCCTGAAGAAGGCCGAAGGCCGAAACGTCGATTAAAACGCTGGAACTGTCAAGAGTTTGTCTCTTCGTCGTTTTATTATACCAATCTATATATATATATATATATATATATATATATATATAATTGTGTAGTTTTAAGCGGGGAAATAACAACAACTAACTGCCTCATTTACCTTAGGATCACCAACCTATTCCCTTCGGAAGGCGATTCACAGTGATTTCTGAGAAATATCGATTAGTAGTGTAGAGTAGGAACAGAAATCGAAACAACTAAGGAAATGAGTGAAAATGTGTTCAGCCGGGAATCGAACCCGGGTCTCCTGGTTACCGGTCAGATGAAAATGTGCGATTCTCCTCAGAGCCTGCCATGTAAAGGTCCTTCCAATTCGGCTGAATGGCGGGGTTGGTTCAGTGGCCTAGTAGTAAGGCATCTGACCGGTAACCAGGAGACCCGGGTTCGATTCCCGGCTGAACACATTTTCACTCATTTCCTTAGTTGTTTTGATTTCTGTTCCTACTCTACACTACTAATCGATATTTCTCAGAAATCACTGTGAATCGCCTTCCGAAGGGAATAGGTTGGTGATCCTAAGGTAAATGAGGCAGTTAGTTGTTGTTATTTCCCCGCTCAAAACTACACAATTATTTCATATCTAGGGGGAAATTTACTGTGAATCGCTGATCAACTTGAGCATAGTGACGCGATCCTAACTGCTGAAAATGTGCGATTCTCCTCAGAGCCTGCCATGTAAAGGTCCTTCCAATTCGGCTGAATGGCGGGGTTGGTTCAGTGGCCTAGTGGTAAGGCATCTGACCGGTAACCAGGAGACCCGGGTTCGATTCCCGGCTGAACACATTTTCACTCATTTCCTTAGTTGTTTCGATTTCTGTTCCTACTCTACACTACTAATCGATATTTCTCAGAAATCACTGTGAATCGCCTTCCGAAGGGAATAGGTTGGTGATCCTAAGGTAAATGAGGCAGTTAGTTGTTGTTATTTCCCCGCTCAAAACTACACAATTATTTCATATCTAGGGGGAAATTTACTGTGAATCGCTGATCAACTTGAGCATAGTGACGCGATCCTAACTGCTGAAAATGTGCGATTCTCCTCAGAGCCTGCCATGTAAAGGTCCTTCCAATTCGGCTGAATGGCGGGGTTGGTTCAGTGGCCTAGTGGTAAGGCATCTGACCGGTAACCAGGAGACCCGGGTTCGATTCCCGGCTGAACACATTTTCACTCATTTCCTTAGTTGTTTCGATTTCTGTTCCTACTCTACACTACTAATCGATATTTCTCAGAAATCACTGTGAATCGCCTTCCGAAGGGAATAGGTTGGTGATCCTAAGGTAAATGAGGCAGTTAGTTGTTGTTATTTCCCCGCTCAAAACTACACAATTATTTCATATCTAGGGGGAAATTTACTGTGAATCGCTGATCAACTTGAGCATAGTGACGCGATCCTAACTGCTGAAAATGTGCGATTCTCCTCAGAGCCTGCCATGTAAAGGTCCTTCCAATTCGGCTGAATGGCGGGGTTGGTTCAGTGGCCTAGTGGTAAGGCATCTGACCGGTAACCAGGAGACCCGGGTTTGATTCCCGGCTGAACACATTTTCACTCATTTCCTTAGTTGTTTCGATTTCTTTTCCTACTCTACACTACTAATATATATATATATATATATATATATATATATATATATATATATATATATATATATATATATATATATATATATATATATATATATATATATATATATATAATCAGTTAAGTAGATCCCTTGAGCCAACAACGTATCACCCCCAGGAGGATCGCAAATGGATTCACAGTCCAAGTTGAGGAGAAATTACGAGTAAGTTAAGAGAAACTCAACACTATATATATAATATATATATATATTAATTATATATATATATAATTAATTATATGGGAAAGGAAAAATTAAAACATTTCACAAAAAACACTACAGAACTGTTTCGAAAGGGCCTGGTAGTCCTCTCTCATCAGGTGCATGAAATACCGACTAACTAACGCTCCTTTTATAAGTTGATGGTTCAGCAAAAACGGCTTAAAAATAACTATCGAAGCAAACAAGAAGATCGTCAACTTTCTTGACGTTACATTGAACCTAAACAATGGATCTTACGAGCCATACGCAAAGCCTAACAACACACCACTTTACGTGCACAGTGAAAGTAATCACCCACACTCCATCCTAAAAAACATTCCCCTGGCGATCAACAAAAGGCTTAGCGAAATCTCATCGAACAAGGAATCCTTCGA
>JAHPZR010036443.1:0-12196 GCA_019787425.1 Platygyra sinensis
TGAAAGCGCAGTCGAAGTGTGGTTTTTCGTGTAATAAAATGATTGAAATAAGGTGCGAGGGCGAAGCACTGCTAAAATCTTAAAATAAATTCAATTGACTTCAAACCTCACACAAATGTGGAACAACCATTCTAATTTATTTTTCGTTTTAAACTAATCTCAGATATGTTTATCTAGTGGTCTACCGAACCATTTTAAAAACACCTCTCAAGCGTGTTAAAAATGGCGGCAAAATATAGGTCATGTTTAACAGAATAAAAGTTCATCTGGTACCTAACTTTTCAATTATTTCACTTTACAGACTAAAAATATCATTATTAAACATATACCATGCCAAGTTTCATGCTCGAACTCCCATTATTTTCCTCTGAGAAATTCAAAAATCTATGTAACATACTCAGCTCAAACGACACATGTTATATTCGCGAGATGAGTTTACAACCTAAGTTAATCAGTTTGATTATAAAAATTAGGCCTTGGGAAAGATCCTTTTGACTGTAGTTACCAGTGTGATCGACTGAAAGTCAAATTTCAAGCTCCGAATTCCTCTACTGAGGCAGTATCATCAACTGAAATTCGCGAGCGCTTATGCAAATCAATTGACAAGTTAGCGCCGAACATTTCAAACCCAAATTCCCTTTATCTCAGCCTTCTTAACACCCTGCATTTCATCTATTACAATAAAGGAATAAACAAAAGACCGTGTAAGTCTAAAGGAGTTCACAAAAGAGGTTTGAACTAGTTTCTGAAGTTAATTGCGAACAAGAAGTCGTGTGAACTGTTCATCGTTTTATGCCTATCTTATACGGTTCGCCGTGTTAGTCGGTATGTGCCTATGGTGGAATGCTTGACGATGTACAATGACAATATACTTTTACCTTAACTCTAGCTGATGCTCAAAAGAGTGCGGTTGTTAGACTGAAGATAAGCCTTTCCTACAACAACCCCTCGAAAAATAATTGTGTATGGAAAACATGATATGGCAAAATTGTTCGACCGCAAACAAATTCACAATAACGCGCATATAACTACCGTCCTTAGAATAACAAGAGACATACCCAAATGCCGTCCATCCACCTTACTGGTACACCACAATATAAGGGAGCAATTCCTGAACCATCTACTGGGAGTAATTTCTGGATACATATTTTCATGAAAAGTGTTTTTGTGAAGTTGACATTTGGGCATCGAGGAAAATGTCACGCAGCCCCGCTACTGATTTTTTCTTTTTCTTTTTTTGTCTTTGAGGGTGGGTGAGGGATGCGGGGAAGAGGATTAGTTCATTCTATTATTCTTTTCTTTTAAAATGTAGTATAAGTGGATCATAAACAAGTCAGCTGCTTCTTTACGGACAACTATTTTTCAAACAAATTAGCTGTTCGCGAGATCTATTACATGTTTTTACATGTTACAGAGTGATGAGTTTCTGAAGGCGAGGCTACGCTGCATCTGCGGGCAGTGTCAGAAACCAAGTACGTTAGAGCATCTATCTCAATAACAAATTGTGAATCCTTGGAGTCGACTGGCTCATAGTGTCCGGAGCTTTTCCCGGTTTCTGTAGCATGAAGCTGCTAGAAGTATTTCTACTCCCTCTGGACGGGACGCTACTCACTTCCCCCCAATTTGTTAGATTTCCCCAACAATTCGCCGGTACTCATTTGGACTCCTGGGTGGGGAGAGTCACTTTGAACACAGTACAGTGTCCCTGGCCAGGCGTCAAGACCGGACCGCTCGATTGCACTCCAGGGACGAGCCCACTTACTGTTAGAAAACCGCTGTCAGTGTTCGTAACTTTTTTAGAAAATAACCTGAAGTGTCCGTCAGAGAACGATGCTTACAGCAGAACCAAAGAAAGCGATGTCTCACTAAATAGGCCCTTTGCAGGATCGAGTGACAAGGTACGAAATAAATTACCCTGGCATGTACATGACGTAGTGGGACTTCCCAGACAAAAGAACTCTTACCAGTCCAGCCCGACTTTCCTTTGTTTTCAAAGTCCCACTGCGCCATTTGCGTCCTAGCGTAATTTATTCTGTACCATGTGACCGGATCCTGCAAAGGGCCTATTGCAAATTTAAAAGAAACCTTTGACCATTAACATAAAGCTAAAAAATATCATTGTAACAACATCGTCAGTTCATAAGAATAACCCAGAGGCCTAGTAGGGTAAAGCGTAGGCACGATCTACAATCCCTCCATGCAGTGGTTCACTAGCAAGTTGACTGTCCCGGCCACGCCCATCTAGTAGTATGTAACCCCCGTGTGTATGGAAAGAAACCTTGAGACTCTATCAGATACGATTAGCATTACAACCAATTCAATTGCCTGTTGGTAAACGCTAAATATGTTTAAAACGCTTTTCCGGTTTAACTAGCCCTGTTTTTCCACTTGTCCACTGTCAACAATTTGCCCTTTGAAAATGAGGAGAAAAAAGGGAAAACCCCGGGAACGAGGTTGCATGATCAATGCAATTCGCGCACCAACAGGTAATAGGGACTTTTAGCATCGAAGGTTTTGTGGACGGCTACGGCGACCTAGATCGCGCGGGGACTGGGGATACCAGGCTATTTCAGTGCGAGAGCCCGCGAATATGAAAATAGTTTAGCAGTAACGACAGTTCGTGACTACGGCAACGACTACGGCGTGAAACAAGCTGAAAAGATAGCGATAAACTAGGCAAAAAAATGTCCCTAAAGGAGGCCAGAAAGCAGTTACTCTATGCATTCGATGATGGCCTTATTTCAGTTGAGGAGTGTCTCCTCTTATATGATTTAAATAGGTCAACTAACTTAGATTTTCCTTACGAGCAGTACCCACTTTTTGATTTAGACGACATGCAAAACGACGAGTGCTTGGCGGAGTTTAGGTTCCATAAAAACGACCTCCCTATTCTGGTAGAGGTTTTAAGGATCCCTGACCAGTTCATCTTGGAACAGAGAAGTGTTGTCGAAGGAATGGAGGCGCTTTACACGCTGCTGAAGAAGCTGACATACCCGTGTCGATACAGCGACATGATGCACAGGTTCGGACAACGACCTTTATCTGTGCTGTGCCTAGCTACAAACCGTGTTGTGGACTTTGTTTACGCCGCCCATCATCGAAGAATTACTGACTGGAGTCTGGCCGTACTGAATCCACCTGTCTTACAAACGTATGCAAACGTATCAACATGGAGCACTTTTAAATAACTGTTTCGGGTTTATTGATGGAACCGTGCGCCCCATAGCCAGACCAGGAAAAACGAATCCCCTATAATGGGCACAAGAGAGTGCATAGCTTAAAATTCCAGGCTGTAGCCATTCCAAATGGTCTTATCGCGCATTTATATGGTCCAATTGGTAAGAATCTGATTTACTCTCTGGTTAAATTAAAAAACAACACATTGGATAAAATGGCTTAGGAATCTCATACACTGAAATGTGACCATATGGGATATAACTGCGGACAAACGTTCTCAACTCGACGGATGCATTTACATTGATGTACACTTTAATCCGTAAGTTGAAAATAAAAGGCAAACGAACTAAAAGTTACAACATGAATAAAAAACAGAATTGTACCAACTGCCAATGAAATACAGCTAATAAGAAACGACGGTAAAGATATACTTACATTGTAACGGCCACAAAAAGAAAACTACATTAAACAACATTCAACTGCATTCGGCGACAACTCAATTCAACTGGGAGGGAAAAACCTATATTTAACTGCGCGCAGCGCGACTGCAAAGAAAAACTGCTCCAAGCCAAACCCAAATAACAAGAAAACTAAGCCTTATATATACAAAACGTAGTAATTACATGCGCAACACGACGAGACTTAACTACAGGTGCAAATTGTGATGAACGGTAAAAGACTACGAGCGAAAGTGTGAAAACAAACAAAAAACAATAAAATACTAATGAACAGGCTACAAGAAATACTAAACAATTTGTAGCGAAACACTACCTACACACTAATCAACACCAACTAAACACTAATCAACGCCCTTTGTTCTTACATGGGATGTCTCATATTATATATTATAGAAACATGTCAAAATAAATATCAGAAATAATAAGCCTGACACTGAGGAAAAACTAGAATCTTCAAGGCAAATATTTCATTCAGGGGCGCTTTACAGTGCCAGCCAATATCACTCCCAATTCCATATTTCCCCAAGAAGACTCCTTGAAGGCCTTGAACATGCTACCTTTTTTATACTTTTCAGAAGGAAGAAAACATGATGCTGGGATGCTGAGAGAATCTGGATTGCTCCCCATGTTGCAACATAATGCAATATCTCCTACTGGCCAACCACTCTGTGTGTATGGTGACCCAGCCTATCCTTTACGAGTACACTTACAAGCCCCTTTTCGACAGGGGGTCAGGTTCACTCCCCAAATGTGTGCTTACAATAAAAGTATGAGTGAGGTCAGGGTTTCCGTGGAATGGTTGTTTGGAGACATTGCCAATTATTTTAAATTCCTGGACTTTAAAAAGAATTTGAAAATAGAGCTAAGTAGTGTTGGGAAATTATATATTTTATCTGGTATTTTAAGAAATGCACTTACTTGCCTCTATGGCAATTCTGTATCTGGTATTTTAAGAAATGCACTTACTTGCCTCTATGGCAATCAAACCCCCCAGTTTTTTGGATTGGATACTCAACAGGTGAACCATTATCTCTTCATTTAGGAAAGATAGCCTATCCTGCTGCATAGGCATCTTAAATAGAAAGGAAAACTGAAAAAATCTGAACCAATGGTTTTGTCATAGCACAGTAAGCCTGCAAGGCCAAGTTAAGAAGCCCACAAATCAGAGATGCCAGAGAATGAGACCAAGTTAAAAAAATCTTTCAATAATATTTTTTTCAATACAAATCATGCAAGGTTTGAAACTCAAATAAACAATCTAGGCCTCTAACTGTCAGTTTAAATGACAAATTTGACACTGAATGGTATTTAAAAGCAATGATGAATATGACATGTACAACAACATAGCTACTGTGGCTTTTTATGGAAACTTTGCATGAGACTCATAAATTGTTGCTGTTGTTGCACTAGCAAGGCTGTCATGTTTTGACTCTGCTGTTGCTGTTGTTGTATTACAATCATCATCTCCTGCATCTGGGCCTGGCTTTGTGCTGCCTGTTGTTGCTGTAGTGCTACCTGTGCCTTTTTCAGTTCTATTACTTGCTCTCCTACCTTTCATTCAGTCTCTCTTTTTTCTCTGAGGTATCCTATAGTCTCATCTCAACTTCTGCGCTTTCGCTTAGTGCTCACTGTCTCCTCTCCCTCTTCCTGTCTTTTCTTAGTCTGGCCTATCCTTTCCATGGCAGTCTTTCTGATGTTTTCTGCCTTTTCCCTGTCTTGGTCATCTTTCTTAGCATTGACAACATTCCTACTCTCTTCACTATCTTTCTCTTTCTCAGTGATATCTTCCAATAACTGGTCTAATTCTGACACTTGCCTTGATGTTCCACTGCCTGCCTCATCCTTTCTGTTTGTTTCTTTGTACTTAACTTGTAATAGAGTGAATCTCTCCCTGACTGATCTCTGCTTTACATTAAAATTTAACTCTGTACAGCTATTGAGTGCCCTTGCTACAGTACAGGTCAAAGGGATTGCAGCACCTACACGCGCGTAAAATGCGTGTAGTCTGCGTGTAGTATTCGTGGACAGTGCGTGGGCAGTGCGTGGACGGTGCGTGGGCAGTGCGTGTAATTAACTGCGTGTAAAATTTACTCTTCAGGTAGTTACACGCATTTGCGTGTAATTTCACCGGTATGCGTGTATTTAAACTGGAAGAGGAAGCCTTTGTTATTCATACACGCATTTGCGTGTATGAATTAATAACGAGCTCATGTATAAATAACAAACGAGCACCTAAGAAACAAATCTTCTTTCGTAATCTGTAACAGCCCGCACTTCTGCTTAACGTCGAAACTTAATTCTTAGAGATCTCTGAATTTCGTTTACATTTACGTTAAAAGACGAACGACGTATGTCGCAACGTAAATGCGCACAAAATGCCATTTCACTCCTGTTCCTTCGAACAACAATGAAATAGATACTCGCGTACTCTCTCTTAATTTGCTAATTGCCATCACTTCTGTTTAAATAGCGAAGAATCGAAACTTTTATAGCAAAATCTAAGCTTTTGTTGGAGTACGAAATATTTTAATGAATCTTCGGACTGTTTTAAAGTACACTGATTGCTGTAATTTAGAATTGAAAAGCGACTTAATTGTTCATGTTATCTCATAACACGCCAGTCGCTCGCTGGCGCCGCTTGTTGTTGAAACTCGAACGGAAAAAATATTTTACTATGAAGCGGTAAACCAGTTTAATGAAACTGCTCGATTCTATCGGGAACGTTTTACGACCAAGAGCAAGAAGGCGAAAGATTAAACTATATCACAGTGCAGTCCACTACGATAAATGTTACACAAGGTAAATGCTTTGTTTTCATTACACGCACTTAAAATATTCTGTTCTCACTACACGCACTTAATGAGTTCCAGTTGAACGACTGCGTGTAAAATTACACGCAATATCACGTCTAATGAGTCAAAATACACGCGTGTAAATACACGCATTTTCTTGTCTTTGCGTGTAAGGTGCTTGGACACTGCGTGGACACTGCGTGGGCACTGCGTGTAATGTGCGTGTACTACACGCGCTTTACGCGCGTGTAATGCTGCAATCCCTTTGACCGGTACTGTATCTTAGACCACACTTCACCCCTGTCGGGACTGTCCTTCTTAAACTGGAAGGGGTCTTCGTACAGTATCTCCCTACACAGCATGACATCATGGCCGTCACTCCACTCCATCACAGCCCTACAGTAAAGTAAAATGATCAGACATAAATGTGAGCATTTTAGGGATTCGAGATGCCTAGAAATATAATAGTGTAAAACTTATTGAAAAATATTGAAAATAATGGTTCAAATTTCACTTTCATTTCTAATGGTATTAAAGATTTTTAAAAAACTTTTTAAGGCAGTAGCCAGTAAAAGAATACACAAAAGGAGGATATTCTTCAATAAATATAGTCATTTTCACGTTTAGCAACGCATCTCAGCTTCCTTAAATACTTATTTGGGTTTACTAGGAGATGAAAAGCATCTGTAAGAGGTTATGAGCTTTTAAAATTTAACCCTTTCGATCTTTGTTGAATGAAATAATCATAAACAGTAAAACTTCATGAGTAAAGAGCTTTCTTCGAAACATTTAGAAAGCAGTTTAAATAAAGAGTGTAAAACTAACGTTCAAAATCAAAACAGAATCGAAAAGAAAAGCAAAACGACTTAAACAAACTTACTTGGGACGCTTTTCGAGGCACATATCAATACCTGTGGAAAAACGAAAACGTCGCACATGTTACAGCAATTCTTCAGAAAACTTGCCTAAACAAGCAAGAAACGATTGAAATGTTTAGAAAACACTCACCAAAAACCCCCGTAGTCGGTACTACGTCAAAGTACTTTGTTTGCCGTACTACAATCTCGTCCCCAGAGCCTTCGTTACCCTTGTTCAGCGGAACGGGAAAACGAACGACTCTGAGCATTTTGAATGACAGGATTCTTGTTATTTCCGGTCAAACTGCGCAGGCGTGAGGTTCTAATTCAAGATGGCGTCCGACTCCTCGGCTAACTTGGAAACTTTTATATGGCTATCAAGTTTTCCTTAAAGAAGAAAGGTAAAGCCAGAGGGAACAGTACGATGTCGTACGGCAAAATATGTTCCTAAAAACAGAACGGTGCTAGCGTTGTTGTCGATGTTTTGACTTCGTCCCAAGACAAGTGCCAAGTGGCTTCGATCCAATACCACATCAAGATTCTACCGTGCTTGTTGTGCGTCTTCTAAGCGTAGTAATGAGCGAGGGGCTATACATGTGTTGGAAGCGTTTTTTTTTTCGTCTGCATTCCGCAAAGTATCGCAAAGAGAATGAAGGTAACAAAAGTAATAATTCCGAAAAATCAACGTGTTGTTTGCTGTGTTTGCACATTCAGAAGTCTATGTTTATATCAATATAGTGTGGCAAAAATGTTTAAAAGAAAGGGGTTTAACAGTTTAGTCGTGGTTTATCTGGGTCCATAGTAGTACCGGTTATTTCTTATTATTGTTTTCAATAGCTATGTCATTACATTTAATGATTTAAATCATCCCTTTAATAACTGCATAGGAATTTAGTAACTGTTTGGTACAAAGTGTTAATGGATTTGACCTCATTGTCCAGCTAGTCCCATATATTTTTAACGACAAATTCAAGTTGTTATTTTGTATTCAGTCAATTGGGCAGTGATAGCTGCAATTATTTATAAATATATTGATGTTTACATGTACCAGGGTTGCAACAGGTCAGGAAATGGTCCTGGAAAAATTCTTCAAGGTCATGGAAAGGCCATGGAAGTTTATAGAGTCTGTAGAAATTGACATTTTGAAGAAAAGTCAGGGAAAATTGAAATAATTTACAATACAGCTGAGTAAATAAACCATTGAAGGCTGGAAGAAATCTTTGGGTTCAATGTGATCTCAATGAATTTATCACTTGTGGAAGAAGCAGCCACTATTAGACCAGATATTTTGTATTTCTTTTGTCAGGGATAGTTTATTTTTATCAGGGAAATCTTGAAAATGGAGGCTTGTGGCAACCATGGGTACATGTATTTTTATGCACCAAATGAAATAGTTATTTTTTGTTAAATATTCCACTGAAAATCCAACTATTCGCCACATTGTACGCAAGCAAGTGACTTGATTTTGTTGATTAATTATTATTTATTTAAGGTGAAGAATTCATTATGTTGTTGAAAAAATATATATACAGTCGAACCTCCTGTAAGCGACCGCCCAAAATGTCAAGCCTAGGTGGTCACATTCAGGCTAGCATTTATATAGCATAGTGTTAAGAATTGAAAATAGATTTATAGCCTCCAGATGCTGTTTCAGATGTAGATGTAGTATAAAGCTATTGGTGTCATGACTTTGATGTTCAAAATTGACAAATAATATATTAGGGACAGTACACTTGCTTTATTATTTCTTTGTTCTCTGTTGCTTAGTGGTTTTCTGGTCATAGCTCAGATGTACATCTGTTTACATGTTGTTTAATGATTTTCTACTCCACCTATTGTATCTAGTTATACAAATTAATGTAGTTCATGTGACTATATTGAGGTCAACAGATGATGTTATGCAAAACCCATTGAAAATAAATTAAATATCCAGACATGTCCTTGCACTGAATTCTTGATTGATGATTAAATTTGAAACTGGAAGCTGCTTATGTCATGAAGTTGATGTTCATCAAAGAAAAGAAAGTTCAATTAAGGGGGAACTGTGGTTGATAAACCATGTGAAAGATAGTGAAGAGAGTAGGAATGTTGTCAATGCTAAGAAAGATGACCAAGACAGGGAAAAGGCAGAAAACATCAGAAAGACTGCCATGGAAAGGATAGGCCAGACTAAGAAAAGACAGGAAGAGGGAGAGGAGACAGTGAGCACTAAGCGAAAGCGCAGAAGTTGAGATGAGACTATAGGATACCTCAGAGAAAAAAGAGAGACTGAATGAAAGGTAGGAGAGCAAGTAATAGAACTGAAAAAGGCACAGGTAGCACTACAGCAACAACAGGCAGCACAAAGCCAGGCCCAGATGCAGGAGATGATGATTGTAATACAACAACAGCAACAGCAGAGTCAAAACATGACAGCCTTGCTAGTGCAACAACAGCAACAATTTATGAGTCTCATGCAAAGTTTCCATAAAAAGCCACAGTAGCTATGTTGTTGTACATGTCATATTCATCATTGCTTTTAAATACCATTCAGTGTCAAATTTGTCATTTAAACTGACAGTTAGAGGCCTAGATTGTTTATTTGAGTTTCAAACCTTGCATGATTTGTATTGAAAAAAATATTATTGAAAGATTTTTTTAACTTGGTCTCATTCTCTGGCATCTCTGATTTGTGGGCTTCTTAACTTGGCCTTGCAGGCTTACTGTGCTATGACAAAACCATTGGTTCAGATTTTTTCAGTTTTCCTTTCTATTTAAGATGCCTATGCAGCAGGATAGGCTATCTTTCCTAAATGAAGAGATAATGGTTCACCTGTTGAGTATCCAATCCAAAAAACTGGGGGGTTTGATTGCCATAGAGGCAAGTAAGTGCATTTCTTAAAATACCAGATACAGAATTGCCATAGAGGCAAGTAAGTGCATTTCTTAAAATACCAGATAAAATATATAATTTCCCAACACTACTTAGCTCTATTTTCAAATTCTTTTTAAAGTCCAGGAATTTAAAATAATTGGCAATGTCTCCAAACAACCATTCCACGGAAACCCTGACCTCACTCATACTTTTATTGTAAGCACACATTTGGGGAGTGAACCTGACCCCCTGTCGAAAAGGGGCTTGTAAGTGTACTCGTAAAGGATAGGCTGGGTCACCATACACACAGAGTGGTTGGCCAGTAGGAGATATTGCATTATGTTGCAACATGGGGAGCAATCCAGATTCTCTCAGCATCCCAGCATCATGTTTTCTTCCTTCTGAAAAGTATAAAAAAGGTAGCATGTTCAAGGCCTTCAAGGAGTCTTCTTGGGGAAATATGGAATTGGGAGTGATATTGGCTGGCACTGTAAAGCGCCCCTGAATGAAATATTTGCCTTGAAGATTCTAGTTTTTCCTCAGTGTCAGGCTTATTATTTCTGATATTTATTTTGACATGTTTCTATAATATATAATATGAGACATCCCATGTAAGAACAAAGGGCGTTGATTAGTGTTTAGTTGGTGTTGATTAGTGTGTAGGTAGTGTTTCGCTACAAATTGTTTAGTATTTCTTGTAGCCTGTTCATTAGTATTTTATTGTTTTTTGTTTGTTTTCACACTTTCGCTCGTAGTCTTTTACCGTTCATCACAATTTGCACCTGTAGTTAAGTCTCGTCGTGTTGCGCATGTAATTACTACGTTTTGTATATATAAGGCTTAGTTTTCTTGTTATTTGGGTTTGGCTTGGAGCAGTTTTTCTTTGCAGTCGCGCTGCGCGCAGTTAAATATAGGTTTTTCCCTCCCAGTTGAATTGAGTTGTCGCCGAATGCAGTTGAATGTTGTTTAATGTAGTTTTCTTTTTGTGGCCGTTACAATGTAAGTATATCTTTACCGTCGTTTCTTATTAGCTGTATTTCATTGGCAGTTGGTACAATTCTGTTTTTTATTCATGTTGTAACTTTTAGTTCGTTTGCCTTTTATTTTCAACTTACGGATTAAAGTGTACATCAATGTAAATGCATCCGTCGAGTTGAGAACGTTTGTCCGCAGTTATATCCCATATGGTCACATTTCAGTGTATGAGATTCCTAAGCCATTTTATCCAATGTGTTGTTTTTTAATTTAACCAGAGAGTAAATCAGATTCTTACCAATTGGACCATATAAATGCGCGATAAGACCATTTGGAATGGCTACAGCCTGGAATTTTAAGCTATGCACTCTCTTGTGCCCATTATAGGGGATTCGTTTTTCCTGGTCTGGCTATGGGGCGCACGGTTCCATCAATAAACCCGAAACAGTTATTTAAAAGTGCTCCATGTTGATACGTTTGCATACGTTTGTAAGACAGGTGGATTCAGTACGGCCAGACTCCAGTCAGTAATTCTTCGATGATGGGCGGCGTAAACAAAGTCCACAACACGGTTTGTAGCTAGGCACAGCACAGATAAAGGTCGTTGTCCGAACCTGTGCATCATGTCGCTGTATCGACACGGGTATGTCAGCTTCTTCAGCAGCGTGTAAAGCGCCTCCATTCCTTCGACAACACTTCTCTGTTCCAAGATGAACTGGTCAGGGATCCTTAAAACCTCTACCAGAATAGGGAGGTCGTTTTTATGGAACCTAAACTCCGCCAAGCACTCGTCGTTTTGCATGTCGTCTAAATCAAAAAGTGGGTACTGCTCGTAAGGAAAATCTAAGTTAGTTGACCTATTTAAATCATATAAGAGGAGACACTCCTCAACTGAAATAAGGCCATCATCGAATGCATAGAGTAACTGCTTTCTGGCCTCCTTTAGGGACATTTTTTTGCCTAGTTTATCGCTATCTTTTCAGCTTGTTTCACGCCGTAGTCGTTGCCGTAGTCACGAACTGTCGTTACTGCTAAACTATTTTCATATTCGCGGGCTCTCGCACTGAAATAGCCTGGTATCCC
>JAHPZR010036449.1:0-12500 GCA_019787425.1 Platygyra sinensis
TATTAAATTACCACCAGCTTAATTAAAGCATTTCTTCTTCTGAAGAAATTAATGACAGCTTTTTCAGATGAAAGCACCTGCAAAGGAAGTTGAAACTAGGTTCAATAAAAATTATTTTTTCTGTCTACACGTATTTTTACTCAGGACGAAGAAATATAAACTGTACCAGAAGTTTATAAACTTTAGATGGTCTTAAACGTCCCGACGTTTGTAGCAAATCTCTATTTCCGGCCACCCTCCGGAGTAAAATACATTTTTCAATCCATTACGGATAATAACATAATTGTATGCATTTTGAAAGCGAAGTGATCTTGTTGTCAGCGCTTCCTAAAACAGGCGCAGCTGCGCCGATTTTCTTCCTCTTGTGGTGCTCTTAATTGTGTTACTCTGCATGTAGCTTTCTATCTAACTTATTTCTTTATTTCATGACAACGGCCTTTCATCATGTGGTCTTCCCCTCTGCTTCGATTCTTCTTCCCACATCTTTTAACAGTTTAAATCATTAATAATTAATTTTCAGAATTGCTTGAGCAACGCTCTTCTGAAAATTTTCCAGCTTTCCTTTCATGGAGAACACCATCATCTTATAACACGATGTATTTTTTAAATACCTATGACCATATCTTCATCAATCATATTAGAACTCGAAAAGTGACTCGCTCCCAACGATCAGTTCTTCGACGATTGCATGCTCGGTTAGTAGAGTACTGCGTCTGCATGCTCGGTTAGTAGAGTACTGCGTCGATTGCAGAAGGCATGTGCAGTTCGAAAGTCGATCAAACACAATTTTTTTTCATAAATAGAGGAAATAAAATAAAATAATAAAACAAAACAAAAAAATGTTCTCTTATGCACTAAATCATACTTTTGATAGTTTCCACCATAGCTTTTTTTCAGTTCGTTAGCCTCAGCTACACACCTAACAATAAGATAAAGGGAAAATTTTTGTCTTTTTCATTTCCCAACAACACATTCCCAAGAAACATTTCATCAGGGCGCTTATGTGTAGCGCCCCCCCCCCCCCCCCCCCCCCATGATCATAGCCCAGTTCCGCTAAACTATCATTCCTGAATTCTTACCGTTTTCAATAGCCAAGACCGGTAACCCTGGTCAGGTCGTATCTACCGTGTCACATTTCCCGATTGCTTGAGATTAAAGCTTTATCATCTGTGTGTGATAGCTGAAACAGCGGCGATTCGATGATTATTTGCTCAAACCAAGGGCACGCGCACGCGCGAGCAGTCTAGAAAAATAAATATGCACCCCCTATTTCTATTACTTTTCTTTATTCCCGTGTTTCACATTCACTTTGTGGTGATCAGGTCTTTTGGCGGGTCTGGATGGGGAGGTACAAATGTCAGTTGTAAGTTAAAATTTTGGCCATTTGTCAGTTGTCAGTTAAATTTAAGGGCATTTGTCAGTTTTCAGTTAATTGGCTGTTAATAATTAATTAAGTGATTTAGTAACTTCTTTTCTATCCAAAATTTAGCTCAAAAAGCACATTAAATGTACATTGTATCACTACTTCGAAAATTGCTACACTAATAACATTTTTTTCAAATTTAGAGTTGAATTCATTACAGACGGTTATTTTGTGCAAAGAGTTATTTTCTTCGAGCGCGCGAGAGCGAGCGCGCGATATTGAACGCGGAGGGTGACAGTGGCCGCAAAGCGGGCGCAGGAAAGAATTTTTTTTTTCGGCTCGTGAGCGGGCGGAATTCAACAAATCCCGCAATCTGATTGGTTCCTGGAGCGGGCGGAATTTCCTCATACGGACCGCTACAGCGGGCGGAATCCATCGAGCTGATCTATTTTCGTGAATGAATTAGCGATTATCGGCAGTCTTTCGCCTTTTTACATTTCCATAGGCGATTAATCAACGCAAGTTTATCTCTATTCACCTTTAGATGGCAAGGAAAGTTACTGTAAGTAAATTCAATTGAACTTTTTGAAGTTTTAAGAGTTTGTTTGGTTGTTTGTTGCTCGGCGCTGTAATGGCGCGTAATCCTGTGTCTCTCTCTGTACAATTTTAAGTAAAAACTGAGTCAATTTCAGTCGAGTTTCCCTTTCTAATAGTTGCTGTATTTGAGAGAATTGCTGTGAAGTACACTTAACGAATTTCCTCGCTATCTGCTACTCAATTTACGGTAGAAAAGACTAATTCAGGCGAGTGACTCGCAATGATCGACTAAAACTGTTTTTGTAGTACAACTTCAAACTTTGTACGGAATTTTATACCAGGAAAACAACCTTAGAGACCTTAACTGGGGAACTAAATGCACTAGCATAAAGTAGTTTGAAATAAGTCTGTTCTTTAATACATGTTTCTCCGTTTAGTATCTGATTTATTCGCTTGTTCGCTCGTTAGATTTTTGCGAATGGTTTGTAGACGGCGCGTAAGCCGATTCAATGGCAAATTTGCGTAAACAAACCCACTTGTAAGCCGGTTTATGGCAAGAGAAAAAAAAGATAAAAATGTTATTGGCCGGCTTAGGGTCGGTCCGTGTAGGGAAAAACTGTGACCTCGGGCTTGAAAATGCTGCCCGGCCTGCGGCCTCGGGCAGCATTTTCAAGACCTCGGTAACAGTTTTTCCCTATACGGACCTCCCAGCCGGCCAATAACATATATATATTTGTCGTTCCCCCGGCCACCCCCTTACGTTCGCGCGCTTTCAAATCTCCCACGGTTTCTACTTTGTTTGTGATCTCGACGAACTATAGAAAAAATAGAAGGTCTGTGGACAGACTAGCAGGAAATAAGCCCAGTGACTTGCTCGGCATACAATCATCAGTGAATTAGTATTCCATTTGAAGGGGTGAAGTGTTTGATTTCTATAATGTTTTGTTTTTAGCTGATGTACTGCGTATTTTAAGGTGATTCCCGAGTTTTGCATTGCGCATCCCTGCTGCGCACGATATTTGCGTCATTAGCGCGCGCACATGAGCGCGTACACGTACAATTCCCTCAAACTATGCTCGATAGCGAGATAAATGCTCCTTTTCTCTTGAACGAGCACGGTGATCCCTACTTTTTATTTTATTAATTCAATGACAACAATATCCTCAATAACTGAGAAAAAAATTGGCAGAAATCTATGACTACTTTTTTGGCAAATGAAATAAATGCTACCGAGAGAGACATAGCGGGCCAAACAGACCCGACGTAGTCAATCTAACGTCAATCGAACCCAATCGCTCGATTGGGTTTGATTGGGTTCGGTAATCGAACTTAATCGAACTCGCAAACTCGCACACGCGGTGGTTCGCACCGCTGCCGCAAAGCTACAAAATGTAGTCATACATTTAGGCCACTGATTATAACATAAACAATTTCAAGATAAATAAATGTTACATAGTGCATTACGTGAAAACAAGAGCGAAAATAATTCTGAAATAAATTCTGAAAGCGTAGCAGGACCCAGAAGGTTTTCCGGACTAACTTGCATGCTTATACACCACTACATGAAACAAATACAAAAGCACCAAGAATACATACTGTTCATTTCGCTTCCTGAGTTATCCAGCATACTTGGAAGTTCCAGCTCCCACTGGTCGTCCGTTGTGATGGCGTAGTTATTACTTTTCCCGCCCGGTTTCGGTGCCATCCAATAAAGCTTTATATCGAAATCTCCAAGGCCGTATTTAATTGTTAGTTTCGTCAGACCAAGGAATTGAATAAGGTGATTGTTGGTAGCATGCATGTACTTTAGTCATTTATCGGAATACTGCTTCTATGTCTTTCGAATGCCGTATCTGAATTAACACGGTAAGAGCATTGGCAGCCATCGATTGTTGTGTAAATTCGAGATCATAGTTGAAATGACCCTGATATACATGGGTCATACAGTAAATTATTAACGAAATCTGACACTCAAGCGTCCTGCTGCTAAGATTTAAGGTTATTCTTCACAATTGCACTGCGCATCCTTTCTGCGCATAGTTTAGGGCGTCATTTAGCGCGCTCTCGTGCACTTGCACACTGAAAACGTGGCGGATTTGCCTTGATATTGAGCTCTTTCAGTTGAAAAATGGCTATAGCTCACCAACGAGCATGGGCACCCCATTTTTTTTTCCAGTCATTGTAATCAACTTATCATAAACTTTGCTTGAGGAAAGTCTGATCTGATTTCTATTGGTGAAAATTGAATAAATAGCGAAAATAGCAAGTAAACTGTGGTCTTTCCTATTTTGCCCTATGGTAACCATGTCAAGAAATTGTTTGACGAAAAGAGTAAAACATGTTATTTACAACGGGTTTGGAAGGATATTTAGGGCAATAAGATCTTTTGTCAGTTGTCAGTAAAACCCTCTACAAATGTCAGTTGTCAGTTAAATTTTAGGCTATTTGTCAGTTGTCAGTTAAAATTTTGGCCATTTGTCAGTTAACCCCATCCAGACCCTCCTTTTGACATCTCTCATTATAATAGATATAGCTAAGGTAGTGGCGCGATATGTTCCAGCCCACATTTTACTCTGCAATTTTTTCCATTTTTCTTTTGAAGTTTTGCACCTGCCAAGAAAACAACATGATAGCGCGCAAGTTGCCCAGAAAATTGTTGGCACAAAACCGCATGTTTTTAACAGTTGTCCTTTATCTAGTGAACAGAAAGCAATTAGAGTACTCGGCCTCGCTCTTTACTAGTGATATTCAACTCATCTACGCGTTGTTGAATAATACCGGAGCTTCGGCGGGCCTTCGGGCCGCCAAGCAAAGCACCATAACTATGGGAACAGAACCATTTTCATGCATAGAAATAGAAACCGATTTAATACTTACTTAATGGTCAACAGGGCTAGCGGCATGGATCGCGAGTGGGTGTGCCCAACGACGACGTCGCACAACATGGCGGCCATACCCCAGCTAATACCGAATCATACAGTCTTGGTTTACAGCGTATATATTTGATATTAAACATTCATTCTATCATCAATTGGCACCTGTCAAAACAAGGTATCTGCTGACCAAGATCAAGTGACCATATCGCAAGCTCATGTTCAGAACTTCTCAAGATCATAAGTTTTTCTTAAGTTGATCGCTGACCGATGGTGTAGTTTGAGATTATTTAAACTCAAAACAGAGGTTAAACAATATAAACAGAAAACATTACCGAAAAGTTACAAAACTTAAATCAAAATTCTTCCTTATCCTTGGTTAGCTTAATCGGGTTTTGTACAGCCCGGCCCAAGAGCTCCCGCTTTTATGCCTGGCTAAATCTGTATATTATTTTCATAGCAGCCACCTTATTCATAGCAGCCACCTTGATTCGTGTCCTTTGTTTTTTGGTGGACAATTTGAAAAGGAAACAAAAAAACCTTATTGTGGATTTCCGCGATAAACATTTAACCCCGGAAGACCTCAGGTCTCTCATATCATATCAGTCAAAGTCCTTTTTGGCAAGGCAAGTAAATGCTAGAGGAAGTAGCTTACAAGCCTTGAAACCTAAAAGAAGAAGGAGGGCCCATTCTTTGCCGGGATCCTGAAAGGCCACTCACTACCGTGGTGTCTTCGGTGTGGTCTCTTGTTAAGATGAGTAGCAGATACAAATGATACACTTACATGACGACACTATTTTAGGTGCCAACTCTCTGAAGAAACCTCATGGCAGCCTATAGACTCTTCGTTCGGGCGTCTAATCAAACAGAGATTCACAAAAAGAACTAACTTTAAACACTGTTCACGAAATTTGGAAATAACGCCAGCAGCTTTCAAGCTCTTTCAAGCCCCGCCCGTCCGTCCGTCCGATCTTCTCTCGCCAGTTCACCACGAGATAATTAATAACGATGCGTTCTCCACTTTGTGTCGAACGCCGCGAATTATATGAACACGCCTTAATGTTACGACATGTCTGTATCTCAGTCCCAAAAACAGGGCGAGAAGTCTGTCCGCACTAATTGCGGCCGATGTCAAGATGGATACACCACAGAGAATCAAACCTAAGACACATCAAATGGAGCGCCGAGCATTCCAACTCGTATTTGTGAAAGGAGCCAACGTTCATGTCGGTTACATAGAGTGGTAGTATCACAAGTCCAACGCATAGATCAGTGACTGCCACACATCGAAAGAAAAGTTTTGTCGGAGGTTAAATGGAAGTGACTTTATAGAGAGCCAAAAGGATCAGAACATTGCCCGAAAATGCGGTGTCAGAAAGAAAAATGTTCAAAGCTGAAAAGAACTCATTTATTCCCGCTAATAACAACAGGACTACTTAGTTTAGCGATCAAAAAATTGAATTCACCGTAACGATCGTAGCCTGCATTGCAAACAAACTAAACCCTGTATAGTCCGTCTGCGAATCAGCGATCAAAAGCTTGTTCCGCCCCCCGCGTGCCGCGTGCCGGTCGGCAAATTTTGAAGTTTTTGAATGGCCGTATCTTGTTCAATATTGGCCCAATTAACACGAAACTTAAAGATTTTGTAAAGCTCGGTGTGCTCTTTCTGAATATATGGGTCTTGCGTTGTTAATCCCATAATACACGGACTCGTACCCAGGCCCCCACCGTATGAAATCTGGCAATGTGATCGCACAATCGCAATTGATTGCAGACGATCGCAGAAGATAGAACATGGTTCTATCTTCCGCGATCGTCTGCGATCGTCTGCGATCACGATCGAAGGATCGCACACGATTGCAGAAGTATGTTTCCATATGATGGCAGGCGATCGCAGATTTTTTTGCGATCTGCGATCATATGGAAACCAGCCTTTAGGTACGATCTAAAAACAAACGGGATATTCCAAAATGTAATTCCTGGAACAAATAAAGTAAAACGGCCTTATTTTTTCCAGACGAAATTAGCAAATCTGGCATTAAATGCCCTTTACAGAGTGGTAAAAGTTTTCGCACAATTTCACATAAATTGCTTCAATTTTGCCACAGGTAACCAAAATGTGACCTCGTAAGGAATGCGTAAATAACCGAAATCCTTACCAGGACAGCAGCTTTAAAGACAGCTATGGTAAAAATGTCAAGAGAAGTCAACATTTTTGCCAAGATCTAGCTGCAAGAATCAGCTTTAAAAAGACGTTTTTTTGCGAGGATGGCATCAAATATGGTAAAAAGTAAGCCTAAACGTCCATTTTTGGTCAAAAGCATGTAAGAGACATGAAACAATGGCATGAAACAATGCGAAATTTGTTAATTTTGCCAATTTTAAAAACGATTGGCAAATTTATCATTAATTCAGGTAACCTCTGCCAATTTTTTCTTTTACGAAACATATGGCAAGGTACATGGAAATTTCCATGTACCTTGCAACGAAACACATGGCAAAGATGTACCTTGCAACGAAACATATAGCAAGGTACATAAAAATTTCCATTTACCTTGCAACGAAACATACGGCAAGGTACATGGAAATTTCCATGTACCTTGCAACGAAACATGTGGCAAGGTACACGGAAATTTCTCTGTACTTTGTGATGAAACACATGGGAAGGTACATGGAAATTTCCATGTACCTTGCAACGAAACTTGTGGGAAGATACACGGAAATTTCCATGTACCTCAGTTATGGCTACACTAACAAAACGTACATGGAAAGGTCTGTGTACGTTACACATAAACAAGTATTGCCCTATCTGATGATCAACTGCTCAACTAAATCTTGCGAAATATAAAATCTAATTACAACTTGAGAACTGCAGAAGAATTGAATAGTTTTAATCAACTAACTTAGAGATACATCAGTATCAAACAAGAGTACACTCTTCTCCCTTTGAACGAGCCACGGACCTGGAAATTAAAGAAACAAAATTTATCAACACTGATTGTTATACACAAACTTACTCCAGTCCTTTAGATCTTGACCATTTTTTGGTTTAATCTAATGATCTATTCACTAGCGAAATATTCGCGGCGCAAGTTGCCCATTCAAACTGAGGTAAAGCCCTCTCCTTTGATACGCTAGTTCTAAAGGAAAAAGTTCAAATTCGCTTACCAAAACAAAATCCAACTGAAAGATATCACTTCCAGTGTGCCACTTCTTTTGAACGAACTTTTGACAACATCTCAAGAAGTAGAATGGTCACCTTCGGAGCTGTTCTAGTTCTGGGAAGAAGACTCTCTGCTGGAAGCAGTAATAAAGTATTATGATATTTTTTAAATTGATCTAGAGCGCAGTTATTGCTTAAAATATACCGTCTCTTGCTCTTAAAATGGCCAATACACGTAGCAGAAAGATTAATTTATATATTTTACTTTTCGGCAGTATCGTTGAGACTCTTTTAGGCGACCACACCGCCGCCACAAATGACGTTACGTCAAACAGCAAAAAATGAAACTTTTGCCGTCTGTCTTCAGCTCTCTGTTCAGTAGATTGAAGATAGTTGTATTTGCGGTGAATAGAAGACTTTTTTTTCTATACTTGTGTGATTTAATTAGGGATTACAAGAAAAGAATAAAAAATCAGAGGTAAATTATAGCGTTTGCCGTCTGCCGTAAACGTCAAGCTTAATAGGGACATTTAGCTCCAGGGTTTTCAGCGGAAACCTCGAACGGCAAACCGGTAGAGGTCACGTGATCAAGCCCTGCCGTCACGTTCGAAGTTCTCAACGTGCGTTTTCAACGCCAAGAGGTAGGTTTTCACATAAGTGATTTACCTGAACGTTTTTTATCCTGAATTTGTTTTTATGCCACGTACAAATCAGAAGTTATGTAAAGCAGTCTTTTTAGAACAAGTTTAGATATATTTTTAGGAATGAGTGAAAATAGAACTTCTTGTTGCCAGTTGAAAACTAAACACTGCTGTTGTCTGGAAATTCAATATGGCGGTCTCTTCAATTTCATGTTGTTTTCGAAGTTTTCAGTCGCTAGTGGCCTTCTGTGAGCTCATAACTATGGGTTTTCTCACCTTTAAGGTTTATTATTTAAGCAGCAGTAGATGGCACCTGAGAAAGCTTAAAATTTTATAATTCCAGGATTCAGGCTCCATTTCATCTATTGATTAGATTTGACGTTTACGCGACGCAGACGACGGCAAACGGCAAAAATTTCTTCTTTGATTTTTTAGATTTTGTGTTCTTTCTTTAAATATATCACACACACACACACAAAAAGACTCCTAATATTCACCTCCAGTACCTTCACTTTAGAGCACAAACAGCCAAGACAGACGACAAAAGTTTCACCTTTGCCGTTTGCCCCGTAAACGCCATGCCTTATCTTCGCACTGTCAATAATAAGTTTCAGAAGATCGGGCGCGATTCATTCCACTTACTTGCACACAGATGCTTTGTCTCCAAAACTTGGCAGTACCTCTGCATAGGACCCATCGTAACAGTTTATCAACAATGTTTTCGAACCGGAGCAGACCTCCTTCTTAGCTACAGCTCTAATCGTCATTTGCCCTTTTGGCGGACTGCAATACGTGATTCCGTTAAAACCGCAGTAGCGTCAGACGTTTTAGGAATGCCATTGTGCAGATTTCCGTAATTAGGAGCAACTTCATTGTTTTACATTTTTGGTATCGGCTTTCAGTAAGGAGGCATATAACAACAGCAGCCGGTAAATACAAAAAGAGAACGCTTTAGAAAAAGTGGTACTTTGAGAAAAGTGTTAGTTCTGTTCGCATTCGCAGAACTATAAGCCGCAGAATCACTGAGCCGGATTCGGGTCAGGATGCTGTTTTAAATAACCGCAGAAATGTACCTATCACTGCGGTGAATTTAACTGTCAGACAACCTGCTTTCATTTCAGCTGTACTGTTTAACGGTCGGTCATCTTATGAGCTTATAATACTTTTGAGAATCGAAGTGTTGTCCCGACTAAATATTGAACAAACATGTTCTCGCGATGAAAGCAGACATGAGCTGGTATAGCCTGATAAGCTGTAACGGCACTGAACAGGACAGAACACTGTACATTATTGGTTGTGGAGCTGCCAGCAAGTGAGGTTGTACATCGAAACTAGGTGAGAAGACAATCGGCGAACATGCTACAGTTCATCAATCTACAGGTAAAAGAAATAGATTAATTTTGCCTCACTAAGTGTTAAATGGACTTCAATGACTCGCAATAAAATAGACACAGAATGAGCCAATGCGTGAACACCGGATGTCCCGGCGCAAAAGCATATTTTGTAGGTCAGTACTCGGGTCATTATTATCCAAAATTGCGCCATTTTTGTAATCTTCGCTAAAAGCCTACATGTGGCATTGTCAACCTAATAAGTCTAAAAAACAAATATCTGTAAGCGAAGATTAAGATTTGGATCCGATTACAATATGTAAATATATGAAGGAGATGGCGTGTTCTGAGCAAGCGGTTTACAAATATTAATACTCATTCCTTGAGCGCTGGAACCCATACATGCAGCAGTGAACATGAACTAAACAAGAGAACATGCAGCCGAGCTTAGATAAACTCAGTGAAGACGAGCTAACCAAGAGACTAAACTTATACATGCAGCCAAACAAAAGCACAGCGAACACGAACTAAACAAGAGACTAAACTGTTCCAAACGTTAATTAAAAGATTTCATAATTTTTTTTACAATTTATTGACATATGTTGTTTCTTTAATTTCTAGGTCCACGACTCTTCCAAAGGGAGCTGTCTTTTAAAATCATGATAGCCTAAGGGTTATGTGTATCTCAAAATAAATTTTGTATGAAATCATTTTTTTTGAAATATCGATCTGCCTAGTCAGCCTAACTCACTAAATTTAGCGAAGAAGTCTCGAATAAATTACTTCAGCTATAAAAGCATAGCTTCTTTGTACATAGCAAGATTAACTGTTGAATTTCGGATGTGACGTTTGCCACTGTCAGCTGTATACACACTGTGGTAAAGGAAATTTATTACCTTGAGGAATAAATGATTTTATGCGCCTGGCAATGCTGGTTAATGTTTTACTGACTAGGATCAGTTTACATACGGGACTCTAAGTCAGGAAGAGCTTAGCCAAGGCACTGATGTGTTGTAGAATGGTAAGGTGAAGCGAGCCAGAGGCATAAAGAAGATATTAAAAGGGTACTTCACTGTGATCAATAAATCTCTTCAATGTTCTTTTATACATCAATGCAGGTCTACGGAAATTTCCATCTTTCTTTAGGCAGCAAGGATATACTGATACAAGGAAATTTCCGTATACTTTTTCGCAATACCACTGACAAGGTACCTTGCAACGAGACATATGGCAAACATGATGAAAATGTTCATGTACCTTGCCATATGTTTCGTTTGCTAGGTACATGGAAATTTCCATGTACCATGCAATATGTTTAACATCGCAAGGAACATGGAAATTTCCATGTACCTTGCCATGTGTTTCGTTGCAAGGAACATGGAAATTTTCATGTACCTTGCCAAGGCATACGTTTCGTTGCAAGGTACATGGAAATTTCCATGTACCATGCAATATGTTTCATTGCAAGGTACATGGAAATTTCCATGTACCTTGCCATATGTTTCATCGCATGGAACATGGAAATTTCCATGTACCTTGCCATCTGTTTCGTTGCAAGGTACATTACATGGAAATTGTCATGTACCTTGTCAAGGCATATGTTTTGTTGCAAGGTACATGGAAATTTCCATGCACCTTGCGAAAATGTTTGCATGTGAGGTAAATTGCTTGCGAGGTATATGGAAATTTCCATGTTCCTTGCAGGTTTTGCATTTCACATGCGTTACCTTTGGAAGAAATCATGCTCTTTGAGATAAATTTTACCGCATGCAGTGACTTTTTCGCAACAATTAACTTGTTCTTTAGAAATCTTACCAGCCTTAATTTGGTTTTGACCACCTTTCGTAAAAATGTCATTACAGTGGCTGATTATTGCCAAAAACTTGGCATTTTAGAATGTCCCGTTTGTTTTTAGAACGTGAATCCCCTCTTTTCTTTCGTTACTTCTACCTTTATCAACTTATGTTGATCTCTACAGCTTATATTTAACGGTTCAGCTGTCTTATTGTGTCTTTCACCGCTTGTCTCACTGCTCTGATTTTCCAACAATACAGGATCGGGTTTAGAGACGAGTTTAAGTAGACCAGAGTCTCTGTAACTATCCATACGACATAATTGCCTATTCCGTTAACATATAACACAACGGCAATGCCCCAAGGAGCATAGCAGACAACTAATGCCAACTGCACCCACAAAATACTAGAAACTGACTTCTTGTATCTTGCCATGTTCACTGGAATCTCTCCTTCGTTCGCTTGAACTTGAGTGACTTGAACTTGCTGATGTCTTATTTTGAAGAAAATCCTTGTGTAGCAAAAAATCGGAACTACCAGCGAAAGGGGAAGGAGAGCAGAGGCGGCTTTGAGGGCGATATCAGTTCTGGAAATACGGATCGATCCAAGGGACACAATAATTAACCAAAAGGAAAATATCACTACACGAACTCGTCTTAATGTTACGACATGTCTGTATCTCAGTCCCAACAACAGGGCGAGAAGTCTGTCCACACTGATTGCGGTCGACGTCAAGATGGATACACCACATAAACACCACCCTGAGGCATCACGAACTCGGTCTATCATAAATAACTCC
>JAHPZR010036449.1:17500-22346 GCA_019787425.1 Platygyra sinensis
GAACATGTTTTCTATTTCTTTTAGAAAACACCGCGACGAAATAGATGGAAACAACTTGTTTGCTCTGATAATCAAAATGTAAATCCCCTTTGCTCGCGCCATCATTACGTCAACAGCTTGTGCTGGTTCTGTGCTTATATCGAGATGTGGGAACATGATTTTTAACCAATCAGCGCGCGTATCTTCTTAAGCCTGTTTTCTAAAACCGTTTCACTCGACTGTTATGCATTTTCATGTATTATGCAGGTATTTTAAGGGCCCTGCGTAATGACTATAATCATATAAATTTTCATATTGCTGCATAAATCTTCAAAGAAACAATTTACCACCAGTCTTTTCCCCGCCCCCACTAACTGCCCCTGGGTCTCCGAGGATGTACATAACAAGACATAGTTATGAGACTTTCACTTTTAGCTAAAAAGTTTTAAGATTAACATTTTGACCGCTAACAGTCACGCTTTTCCACTTTTTACGCCTAACGGTTAGCACAACTGGAATTTATACCCTCTTGTATTCAGTGCTCAAATTTACCTTCCTAATTCAAATGCAAAAAAACGTTCTAATAGCTGCACGGATAAAGCTCCGTTTAATGAAGTAGAAGAACAACAAAGAAGTAGAAGAAAGCCAATATGTCAGCCGTGAGTTAATTTAGGAGAAGATGAAAGGTATCATATCATGGTCAATCTAATCTCACATCTTGGATAGGCCTTATTCCAATAATCTGCAACAGTATTGAGGCGTGAGCAAAGGCAAAGCCGCGAGAATTTTTTGGAATTTCTTTTTGGAGACTTTCTTGGAGTTTACGACGCAAAGAGTGATCTAAATAAAACTTGCCTTTTGAATGAGGCCAATATGGCGGATTAATTCTATCATGACCCTTCATCTACTCTTACATTTCGCAAATTAAAAAGGAAAATTACCCACCATAGCAGACAATGAGACCTTAACTCGCAGGGCTAGAAATCGCTAACAACCATACCAGGTCGTCTTCAAAATCTACGCAATTATGTTAAGTTTATTTCAGTCCAATGACTGGAACTAATTAACATTTGTTACAAAAACCAGTGAGTTTTAGACCTAAATACAATTTCTATTTTCTATTTCTGCAATGTTCAGAGTAAAATTTGATAAAACGTAACTTTTTTTTTGACTTAGTTTTTACTTTCTCTGCAGTTGCTTTCATCTGAAACAGCTGTCATTTCTTCACTTAAAATTGCGCTTAATTGGCTGATGGCAATTTATTCATTAAGTATTTGTAAAGTAATATGCAAATATGATTAAATCATGCCCTGAGGCCTGTTACGAGGGAAATTAGAAAAATAGGCTTATTCCACTAAGTTCTGCTTGTAGTTTAATCAAACGCGCGCTTATTGAATAATTAATTGCTAATAAATAAACATTGTCTCCCAATGGCCAGAAGGTTCCAGTCAAATTTTGCGTTTCCAGGGTCTCTTTTTGGTACAGTTGCATTCTGCGCTATTAATTTGACAATGCCAGTGAGATTTCACTCACAGTTTTTCTCTCCAGAACTCAGTGCAGTGGCTTTGAAGTTGCCACTGGGCACAAGCGCTCGATCTATTTTCCAAGTTCAGTTTCTCATCGAAACTTTAATTGAGTTCGCTCTTGAATACCGGCTGTTCGTCAACATCAGTAAAAACACGAGGTTGAAAGGAAGATCTATAGGACTTGTCCACAGTTTCTGCAGCATAGAGAGCTCTGAAAATAACTATTCTTCCTGTGGACAGAATTCCAATACTTCATCGCAGGGTTACCCACAAGTATCAAGCAAGTTTATTATAGTGTCAACAATTGAAGCGTAGTGGAATTAGCTCAAGAATTGAGGACACTATTTATATTTAAAACTAAGTCAAAAATTTGCAGCGATTATCCGTAATATTTTTATTTGGTTTTAAACTTAAATTCTGAAAAGTAATCATTAATGGCTTGGAAAGAAAACTGAAGAAGTGAGGACGACCAAAAGACTGGTGGTAAATTGTTTCTTTGAAGATTTATGCAGCAATATGAAAATTTATATGATCATAGTCATTGCTCAGGGCCCTTAAAATACCTGCATAATACATGAAAATGCATAACAGTCGAGTGAAACGGTTTTAGAAAACAGGCTTAAGAAAATACGCGCGCTGATTGGTTAAAAATCATGTTCCCACATCTCGATAGAAGCACAGAACCAGCACAAGCTGTTGACGTAATGATGGCGCGAGCAAAGGGGATTTACATTTTGATTATCAGAGCAAACAAGTTGTTTCCATCTATTTCGTCGCGGTGTTTTCTAAAAGAAATAGAAAACATGTTCTCCGAGTTTCGTGTTGTCCAAGTTGGGGAGAACTCGAAAAAGCCGTGTGCCGGCAAACACTCGCCTACGGCTCGTGTTCTCACAGCATTTCTCGTTCCCTGAAACCTCCACTCGTGTTTCCATTTAACAAATAGATTCCATGTTGCCGTGCGTCTTTTCAGTAATAGATCACAGATGACGTCATAATGTGGTAAGAACAAAAAAGTGGCACACGAGGCGTGGCCGAGTGTGTCACTGATGTTCTTACCACATTTTGGCGTCTTCTGCGATCTATTACTGAATCAGTAGCACGGCAACATGGAATCTATTTGTTTTATATAATAACGAAAAACCGTATTTCAAAATATTACAACATAACGCGAAAGCCGGCCTTTGCCCCGCCCGGCTTTTGCCCGCCACTTTCGCGAACACACAAAAAAAAGCCATTTGACGTGATCTATGATCTATACAAAATGAAGCAATTTCATTGGTTACTATGCGTAGCAAAGAATTGTGATTGGTCGAGAAAAATCACGCCACTGTCAAACCTGACTCGAGCGTCGCTTCTCGTGGAATGAAAACTTACAGCGAAAACAGAATTGAACTGCGAAATCTACAAATCTTGAAGAAAATGCTGGAAAAATCAAGTCAGTTTTTGTCATCGGAGCAGCCCTGTGAGCCGAAAAGCTTGGACGTTGCCTTGAAAATTACAGGAGTTGAAAAAATACCTTCAGAAAACTTGTGGTTGCGGTCAACCTAGAGGCCATTTGATTCGAGTTTTGAATGAAAGGAGCGTAAATGACGTTGGAGATTTCTGTCTTCTGTGGTTGGTGATTCTCAAATCAGCTTGAAGATAGTGTCGGAGACACATTTTAGCTACGCTACTGTTAACCGCGAGCTGTGGTTAGCTATACTTTGCTCGCTGCTTTGCATGAAACGGACAGGACCATTCGCATCGGAAAGCAAGGTTATGTATTTATTTTACCGTTTTTAAGAAGTGATGTTTTGATGTTTCATTCCTGACATCAATCAGTGTGTCAACATTTGTTTTGACATTGGGAAGAGTTGAATTTTTTAAATAAATCAATCTCAGAAACATTTTGTTTACTGGGTTTGTTAAATTCGAGATAAAGCAATGGTTTTCGGCTTACCAAGACCAAGTTTGTGCGTGGTTTAGTCTCGCTGGACTGCCGACCGAGACTGCTCGAAAATTATTTCTGTATCATTTTCTAAAAGAAACGGCTTTATCTTACGTTTTCTGGCTTCTCGAACCTGTTGAATGCTCGGCAAGACTTTTTTATATCTTATCTTTTGCCCAGTCACGTAAAATATTATCCTTATTCTCAAAACTTTCCGCCATTTTAAAACGGCAGAGGGAAAAACTTTATAATGATGACGTCAATCGTGCATCTGTTCTCTAATAGATCATAGCCGGGAACCAATCAAAATGCGAGAATAACTTGGGTTATTATATAAAACTCGATAGAAATACGGGTACGTGTTTTGTATTTCAAGAAAAACTGAACCAAGAACTCAACGCATCACCGTCAGGAATATATGACAGAACTTTTTTTTTTGAACATGTTTTTATCCATCGCCGCATCTCTAGGAATGCTCCCAATCTTGTTGCTCTTCATAAAGTCTCTTCCGTTGATCCGTCGACCAAACGTTTCTTTTGATGTCTGGCGGTCCCTGATCTTGTGCAAGCACTATACGCAACCCTTATTATGTCTCCATTGATAAACACCAACGTAAATGATTTGTTTCGCCTTAAAATAGATTTTGAGTGATATATCTGTTTTTGGGTCGACCGCAATTATTGGGGACAGACTTTTTCGTACAAGATGAGGTTTCTTCATGGCAGAGTATACATTACTTTCAGCCAAACATATTTTTAAGTAGTACCAGGACCCCTTTCTGAGAGGGGGGTTGAAAAGTGTATGAAATGGGCATATACTCCATGTTAACTTCCCATATTTCCATGGCCATGAGTGATAAATAGATTACTTCATAAAAGTGCGACGTACGTATTTTTATTCACGAGTTGCAAAACTTTGCAAAACGAACGAGTGAGCGCAACGAGTGAATAAAAATCCGTACAAAGCACTTTCTATGCTGTAATTTGTTTATTGTTTATATAGCGAGAAGAAATTCAATACTGATGTAAATGACCGAACGTAATAAAAAACAAATTCGCTTTCCCGTCCAGCAGCAAGCCGACAAAGAGCCTACATAACGTAGAATACAATACGGGGAATTCGTATTAAAACACAAAGTGTGAAATCTTTTCGCTTGCCCATGACGACGCTTCGCGCTGTGCAAAAACAAATTCGGACTCTGTTGACTTACGCTGTGTGTAGAAATGTTCCTCCTTGAATGCTCGCCCTTGAGACAGAGATAAGACTTGCTGAGGTGACTATTGGCTAAAGCTGAAGTGCTAATGATCAAGATGTTGGATGTATTCCGCTGCTGTTTCCGAAAGTCAACTAAACCGGGAAGCCGAAGCCATGTTTCTAAAACAAACTGTAAGCGGGCGCTGATTTCAAGACCACG
>JAHPZR010036451.1:2500-10000 GCA_019787425.1 Platygyra sinensis
CTGTTGCATGGCATTGCACGGTATTGTTTCATCTCCTTTTTCTCAGCCCTTACTCGGGCTAATTCAAGGCATATTTCTCCAGTACTGTTTCTCTAGACCTCGCCGCGCCTGCAGCTCTCTTTGGCGATTT
This sequence comes from Platygyra sinensis, assembly GCA_019787425.1. Lineage (NCBI taxonomy): Eukaryota > Metazoa > Cnidaria > Anthozoa > Scleractinia > Merulinidae > Platygyra > Platygyra sinensis. Next base: position 2,631 of record JAHPZR010036451.1, read on the forward strand.
TCCTGGCTACTTCTCCTCCTGTTACTGGAAGTTCTTGCTTCTGTTTCTTCTCTTTCACTTTCTGCCTCAGTTAAACCCTCTGTTGAAAACATTATACTGTGTTATATACGCCACTATCGATCGTTGTCTGTTGACACTACAATGCAGACAAATGTAGCAAAGAGTTTCGTTATCCCGCCAAGAAAAGAAGGCACTCTTGAACTCCCTAGAGACTCCACTCCCCCTCCCCAGAGTCTGTACGCTCGCTCGTACGGTGACATCATAACCAAATTTACTCGGGTTGATTGGTTACCAAAATTTCTAAGGAATGGATGCTCCGCGCAGGAGCTCCGCTACAATCAAGGCTGAACTAAAATCTGGACAACAACAGGCGCGCGTATCTCGCATCCTTGGAAATAACAACGAGAAAACTTGCTGACCAAGATGACCAAAACGAGTGGTTACGGGAGAATGATTGCCTGCAGAAACGCCTACAAACACTCATTTTTAAAACCTTATCTCGGTTAACGAATAGATAAACGAACTGACGAACGAAGCGCAAATATTGCATTGTTCAAATATTGTAGTCAGGTACTTGCTCACCTTAACATATTGTATTGTTACTATAGTCGTAACATACACTGTTTTTGTAAACAAAGTTTATTTGTCCATAAAACAAAGTACAACATAGATATTCGGATCAATACTAAGTTATGTTCTCAGTTTATTTTTAATTAAGTGAAATATCAAAGTCTGATCGTATAACTCACCAATATGGGGTAATAACGTAATTACTGCCGATAATAGCAGATAGGAAGAGGAAAATTGTTGGGCGAGATCGTGTGAAAAAGTGTTCCGATGTATCTTTAATTTAAAAGAGGAACATGAGATAATTGTTCATTTCTTTACCTTTCGCTGTTTTTCTAAACGTCGATTGCATGCACGTTATATATATAATAAGTAGATAACTATTGCACGAACGAGCAGATATGAAGAGCACAATTGCTGGGTGGGTTCTTGTGAAAACCGCCGTGGTCTGATGCATGTCTAAAAGTGGAACATAAGATAATTTTCATTTCTGCACATTTACCTCTGTAGAATCACGTATTAACTTTTCCTCTTATCTCGGTGAACGAATGAATAAATGAACTGACGAACGAATGAAACGCACACGAAACTGATATTGTGTTGTGCAAATATGGTAGTCAGGTACTTGTTCAATTTAACTGTAGTGATGTATTGTGACTGGAATCGTAACATGTACTGTTGTTACTAGTGAATATATCATGAAACAACTTATATTTATAAAATGCCTTTGGAAACAAAGTTTATTCGTCAGTAAAGCAAATTAAAACATAGAGTGATATTCTGATCAATACTAGGAGCCCATCACCCGTACTAAGCAAGGGCGTAGCCAGGGGGGGGGGGTCCTGGGGTGCCCGTGACCCCCCCTTTGTAAGCCTTTTGTAAGCAAACAACCTACAATATTCATGTGACAATCTGATGAGTACCCTCTGTATGAGTCAGTGTGACCCCCCCTTTGAAAAATCCTGGCTACGCCCATGCTAAGTTATCTTCCGATACAGATCTAAAAGAAAAACATGAGGTAATTTTCATTTCAGCACGTTTACCGGCCATTCTTTAATCAGCTATACATACTCCACTACGATGACTATGGTATTGACACAAACTTATTTTTTTGGCGATTTTCTGCGCTTTAGCAGATAAATATAACTCAGTCAGATGTCACATTTGCGCGTCAACCGGCGTTGTTTAACAGTTTGCACAATCTCGTGTCACTGTAAAGTTTTGTCAAGCTTCTAGAAGAATACAGCTGTACATGAGATTCTGAAAAATAATAAAGCCAGAAGCTAAGGAAACCGTAACTTTACCGTTGAAATGTAAATAATATAAAAGAAAGAGCCATTCGTCAGCCTCATGTTTACATTACAAGACCAATTCCCAACAAACAATGTTCCATGTATTCGCTCTGACCTATTGAAAGGCTCACTGCTAGAGGCAAATACGGAAAATAAAAAAAAAGTGTTATCTAATGCCTGAACGTTTAAAGCTCGTTCTCACTAGCGCATAAGCATAAGCTGACATACGCAGATGCAGTAAGACACTGATCATTATTGCCTTTTGGTGAAAATGTTCCTAACAAAAGGCACTAATTATCAGCATCTTACTACGCCTGCGTATACTGGCTTATGCTTATGCTTATGCGCTAGTGAGAACCAACCTTAATAAGCACTTATGTTCACAAAGAAATAAAATACGACAATAACTTTGATTGTATCCCCAAAAAAACTGCAATCCATGATTTAGATTTTTCTGAGTAATTTATTTTAAAACATAAGGAAGAAAATCTCAGTTCAAGCCGGAGTAGGCAAATCAAGGAACTAGACCAATACCACTAACTGGTTAGTCCATCAGTCTCTGACGTGGGTTAATGACGTCATAGTCAGTAAGTGGTAGCTAAACTTAAGTCTCAGACTAAAATAGCAGTAATAAAACACTACATGAGAGCACTAAATTAAATGAAACAATTGCAGCTGAGCTCGCGTGACAAATTTCAAGCTATTTTTTTTATTATGGTCGATAACTTTAAAAATGCCATAAATATAAAAAGAACAAGTCGAGAACAGCCAAATTACCGAGTTTGAATCCCCTGGCATTAAAGAGGAGGTTTATACAGTAAACACCCGCGTATATGAACCTAGTGATTTAAGAACCTACAGGCTGAAATTGGGCATTTTAGTACCCAAATATATAAGAACCTATTTAGGCTGGCAAAGAACAATAGGTTCTTATACTTATTCGTACTAATTTCGCGGGCACTTAATTTCGCGAATTTGTAACACGAATATTTCGCGAGCATTAAATTTCGCGATTTTGCAAAAAATGATAAATTTAGGGCATTTAATTTCGCGAAAATTGACAAAAGACAGACTAAGAAAACCGTTTTTTACTGAATGATCACTTAACGATTGATTTACAATTATGATTTGCAATTAGGTGATAGAAAAAGCGTTTATAATCAACAAATCAAGCAAATACTGCAAATCAACCGATCAAATGCTACTGGAATATTGCACATTTACATTTATTGAACATTTTGATGACTGCATGAAAGATGTTTTTAAAGAGCGATATGTACAAGAAGAAGAAATGAGTGATTCGGATGAAGAAAGCGCCGAAGTAGAAGATAAATAGACTGATGACAATTACCATTTAGCTATAAACGCAGTTAATCATTGATTAAAGCAATTATAGAAGTGTATTAAATTTCGCGTGTTTAATTTTCGCGTATCTTAATTTTAGCGAGTCTTTAATTTCGCGATTTTTTACAAATCGCGAAAATCGCGAAATTAAAGCCTCGCGAAAATTAGTACGAATAAGGTACAAAAAAACACTCTTATTTTGTAGCCAAAATACTGGATTTTAATTGATAGAAATTGTGAAATTTCTGAGAAACACCATGAAAATTATTTGTTTAATTGACAATCTTATAAATACAAAGTATAGAATACTGTATAAAATTATACTGGTGTAGCCTTGGGACTTGAATCTGTAGAGTGACCTGACTTTTGCTCCTGTGAAATACACATTACTGCTTGTCTTTTTCAGTCCAACTGTAACAGTGATGATGTTCAACCATTATGACATACTAGTACTACAGTAGTTCTCTGAATGGTATCACTATGACAACTCCTACAAATAAGAACCTACTAAGAACCTAATCAGCCTGAGTTCGGAAAAACTACCCCAAAATACAAGAACCCATTCAGCCTGAACCCCAAAATTCTAGGTTCTTATACGCGGGTGTTTAATGTACCACAGTTTAAATTTTGGTAAAATTTAAACGATTTTTTTATTGTTCTCCGACAACTTTTTCCATACAAATCGTCTTGCTTTTTTTTACAAATTCAAATCGTCATAAAATCTCATTCATTATTGCCCGGTGCCTCAAACTAGGCCATTTTGGACGTGCTTTTTCCATTTCTAGCATTCTTTAGATTATAGCCCATAATATTATAAAAAGTAGGTCACGCGATGGCCTAGCTGTAAAAGATATATAATGCAGAAGCTAAACAAACTTCGTAGGCTGCGTGGCACTTGTTACTACAATAAATAATAAAAGTGAGGAATGTTGATGGAAGTGCCAAAATCTTACAAATGTCCAGACGTTTCGGGACTGTGCCCTTCATCAGTGGCACAGTCCCGAAACGTCTAGACATTAGTTAAGATTTTGGCACTTCCATCAACATTCTTCAATTTCATTGGCGGTAAAAGGCCTATTACAAAAATAACTGAAAATAAAATGGATTTTTTTTGCCCCTTGTTTGAATATCGTGTGCAAGTAAAGGAAAAGCAAAAACGTCTTACAGTGGTACAGCAATGTCCTTTAAATTGGAGTGTTCATCTATCAATATAGTAATCATTTTATCTACAAAAACAAAGCAGAATTCCGCTTCAAGCCTCTGTTATTGTCAGTTTGGTTTAGCTAAGTTCAATCCGGTCGCGTGACACGTGAGGAAAGGGAAGCTCTGTGACGTAATAAACCAAACACAAAATTTTCAAAAACTAATTTGTTATATTGTCTTTTAAAAACCGGACTTCTATCATAGTGTGTCAATTACGTGCAAAGAAATAAACGCTTTAACCAATATCACCGATCGGATTCAGGATTGAGCATGCGCACGGCATAGACATACGAAGACATGAGTGAATTAAACCCGAAGTAGACGTTGTCACGTAACCGATCATGACTCCTCCAAGCCCAATTGCAAAGGAAGGCGACAACAACAAATAAATAAAAATAAACGCAAGCACGATTCTTTTATTTCAGATTTGTTTTCTTTTTGCATTTTGACCTTTAGTGGTAAACGCTTCTGATCGATCGCGCGCCCACAACATCAATCTAAGTTATAAAAACAATACACTTAAATTTGTTTTGTTCCATTAGAGAACTTCAAAGTCCACAAAATCATCAGCAATATCATAATTGTTGTATTGATTTCTATTTTGTTATCATGAATGATACAAAGAACATTAAAGTGATTTCGTCACATAATAAACAAATCGAGAGGATATATGCTTTTGCTAACATGTTACCGCTTGCGCGGGTATCTGAAAATATTTCTGCATGACGGACAAGTTTAGATATCAGATTTAAATTTTAAAGTGCTTTTGTTATTTGATGACTAATTATTGTCAATACTTTGCTCACTGTCTGGCATATAAGGGAACACGATCAACTCATTTCACAGCAACAAGCGACATTCTCAGCTGAAGATCAGAGAGCTTCTCAAAGAAATCGTTCTGTTCTCTCTTGAGTTCTCCTCTCCAAGTAAAGGTATTATACCATTTCCTTAAAATTGCATGTATTCACGATACATTTAGGTGGTTTTAATTTCTGTGGTAGGAGCAAGGAACAAGTAATAACGCCGCTCTACAGCGAAATAGTTGTTGTGTCGCCAGAATGCCAAAATGTTTTCTTTAAAGGGCATTAGAATTCACATATAAGGCTTATTCTTTCCGTCTATTTATTTTAGTCCTGTCTTGTTTTGTAACTTTTTTTGTTTATCTGCAACCTTTCGATTTGAGTTCTCGATTCGCTAACTTCAAACAGTAACCCTTGCAAGCAAACGTGATTTTTTTTCTCTTTCACAAGCTCTGGCCACTTGAAATGGGTTCTAACAGAAGACAACCTTGTTCATTTTATTTCTTTGAGTAATGGCAGTGGTAAAATATTGCAAATGAAACGAAAGACCGCGTTAGTCTCTGAATTTAGACTTAGACCTAAATAATTTCGGGCTGAAATTTGCCAATTTTTGTGTCAATGGTTGCAGCGTGTATTTCGCGCGGGTTACCGTCACATACTGTTTCGGTGACCCAAGTTTTGATATAATACTCTCTATGATTCAACAGGTGTAAAGTGACCGCCATTAGCCGAAAGCAAAATGTGCAGCACAAGGTATGTTTAAGTTGAAACGTTTTTGAATGGAATAACTAACAGCTCACAGCTCCAAGCCTCAAGCCAGTCCTTATGTGTTTTAATGAAAATAGTATACCTTTTTTCTCTCCTTTAATATATACATAGTTAACAAAGGGGAATGGTTGTGAAAGTCGACAAAGTTCTTTGTTATATGTTTTTGTTCTCTTATTTGGCCTTGTGACCGTGCACAAACCACAATAGTTGTTTACTACTGAACGAGGGACTAACCAATGAAAACGTTTTGCTTACGTAATTCATGCATAGTGCATGAGGGCAAAACAAAAGATTGTGCACGGTTGTGGACCTTCCAACACAAATCTTGTCATCTGTGTTTGCATCTTTGATGCTTGCCGGGTTTCATACCCATTCCTCTCTATTAACTATGATATATAAATTGTAGTTTTGTATATTCATTCATAATTTTGTATATTAATTTTTGTACTGCGATTCTATTTTTGTTTGTGTGACAAATCAAAAGAATGAAATAAAAATAGATATCCAGGAGGTGCTCTTCGTATATTTTAGAGTGGCCCACAGCGGGGGTACCTTTTAGGGTATTAAGCCGAAACAAATATGAGAGAAGACAATGTGTTGTATTACATGTAGTACCTCCTAGGGGTGAAAAAGAAAAAGGGATCTTGGTACCCCTTAGAGGTTCTTTACAAAATTTCCGACCAACACAGCCGTGCTTTTTGTACAGAAGTTTTTCTCCTTGGTCGTAAATTATAAGATATGGTAACATGTAAGACATCATCATAATAATAACAAACATAGAACTAAATTCCTAAAAGATATATATTGTATGAAATATAATTTTTCTGACTACACTGTGATGTAAATTTATATTGATTTATCACTTTTTTCTAATGCAGCTTCCTTTTCGGAGTGCTTCTTGTCGTTGGCTGGTATGAAACGCCTCAAGCGTATTCAGTCACTTCTTCTGCGCAGCAATTGGTGGATACGCTCAGCCTTCCAAACTGCGAGGTTTCACTCGCGAAAAGACTGTTTTGTCTTAAATACCATTACCGCACGTTTGATGGCACATGCAACAATCTCTGCAACATAACAACCGGAGCCGCCCTGACACCGCATGATCGTTTCCCAGGCTTAAATCCTCCTACTGCGTATGAACAACCTGGCAACCAACCTCGGCAATTCTCCTCCTTAGGCAACCACATTCCCCTTCCGAATGCGAGGATTGTTAGCAAAATTGCATTTAATAACTTTCCATTCAGAGCAAATTTTACCCACATGGTAATGACGTGGGGTCAATTTTTGGACCATGACCTCACGCTGACTGAATTCACTGTGGGGGTCAACCCACAACTCGATTGTGGCACAAGTCAGGAACCTTGCCCCAGTCTGACTGAGAAACCTGGCTGCTTTGGAG
>JAHPZR010036451.1:15000-20337 GCA_019787425.1 Platygyra sinensis
TTACTTTACTTTACTTTACTTTACTTTACTTTACTTTACTTTACTTTACTTTACTTTACTTTACTTTACTTTACTTTACTTTACTTTACTTTACTTTACTTTACTTTACTTTACTTTACTTTGCTTTACTTTACTTTACTTTACTGTCGACACACCACCTTACCTCCTAACCGTTTTATTCTTTGTTTTTTTTTTTGACAGCCTTAATGGCAATGCACGCTCTGTGGGTTCGTGAGCACAACCGTATTGCCAAACACCTGTTCATTCTAAATCCATCGTGGACAGACGAGAAACTGTATCAAGAGGCGCGACGAATCGTTGGTGCCATGTTACAACACATTACATATAATGAGTGGTTGCCAGCTCTCATCCCCAGTAAAACTTTGGTAAGACCTAGGAAGAAAATAGTGAAATGATTCATCCGCTTTCTTTTCTCTTGGCGAAAAAAATACGTACCTTATTCGTACTAATTTTCGCGAGGCTTTAATTTCGCGATTTTCGCGATTTGTAAAAAATCGCGAAATTAAAGATTCGCTAAAATTAAGATACGCGAAAATTAAACACGCGAAATTTAATACACTTCTATAATTGCTTTAATCAATGATTAACTGCGTTTATAGCTAAATGGTAATTGTCATCAGTCTATTTATCTTCTACTTCAGCGCTTTCTTCATCCGAATCACTCATTTCTTCTTCTTGTACATATCGCTCTTTAAAACATCTTTCATGCAGTCATCAAAATGTTCAATAAATGTAATGTGCAATATTTCAGTAGCATTTGATCGGTTGATTTGCAGTATTTGCTTGATTTGTTGATTATAAACGCTTTTTCTATCACCTAATTGCAAATCATAATTGTAAATCAATCGTTAAAGTGCACCTAACCCCAAAAACTTTTTTTCGCTAAAACAATAAAGCTTATTTTGTGGAGTAATTGGCCGCAAAAATTTTTCGATTTGGTTAAATCTTCGATTTTCTATGGCTCGTCAAAGTACGTGAAATTGCCGCTATTTTGGTTCACGACCGAGTTTAACGGAGAATGGGTCGAGGGCCGGATGTGACGTCAAATCCAGAACACGATGATTCTGAGATTCGCATATTTACTTGTTTCTGTGGGAAAGGCTGGAAAAGTTGTTCGAAAAAAATGCTAGCCAGGTGCACTGTAGTGTGATGTAGCAACACAACAAACTTACAGGAGGTACTGCGCTTCATGCCATACCGTTTTATGGAGAGATGTCCTGAAGAGAAGAAACGTACAAGTGATGGCTCGATTCGTGCGATAGCCGTCTAAGAGTTCGGTGATCTGTTCTATAAAGTATTTCAAACCAGATGATCTCGCTCGATGCCTGGATTTTCAGAGAGAGGAAGGGATTTTGCTGACTCAGTGACTTAAGCGAGACGAATTTGGAATAATCGCTTGTCCATCGATTCATTCAGCCGTTGTTGCATCTGATCTGAGAAACAACAGCAGTCAGTCGGCAGTGACAGCCGACAGATAGTTTTGTATTTGCCGGCTACTAATCTTAAAACTCCATTTCTGAAGTCGTACAGGTATAATTTCTGGATATTCAGTAACACACTGTAAGATAACATCAGCACCAATATCTTCAAGAACAAGATCACTTTTCTTTGAGTCTTGACAACCTTCTAACTCACTTTAATATAATAATAACAACAATAACATTCGCTGATGTTTTGAAGGGAAGCGACGCTACAATTTTCACACTCGCACGAAAAGAACACAAACATTGTGTCATGGGATAATCATTTTGATCTACGTTGAACGAATGAAGTTAAAATAATTTGAGAGAGTAAACGGACTTGACTTTTATTTATACGAAAGTATGTTAATGCGAGATCGAAGAATGCGCGAATTTAGTAAAATTTATACGCGCCACACGCTACAGTCTCTTTGACTTCTACATATCATTGCCTCCGGGTCTGTCTATCAGAGCTCGTTCGAGTTCTTTGTCAGCATCCACCTCATTTGTCTATACTATCCATTCTTCGTTGGCCAGAGAGTTGTCAGCATGTAAATCAGCTCGGCCTTCATCGTTTAACTATTCACTCACTGTTCACTTTGCTTTGTTGACAAGTGCGAGTCGTCATTCTCTTCAGCGATATAATAAATTTCGGAGTCTTCCGAGTCAAAGCTCATTTCAGAATCCGACGAAGTAGAAGATATTGTTGATAAAAACAGAAATCTGTCGACTATGGAGCCCCAGCGAAAAACTTGTGCGGCAAAAAGGCTTCTACGCTCACACATAGTAAAAGGCCCGACTGGGACAGCCGAAGCTTTCGTTCTGGAAGTGACGTCACGGCTTTACTCTACCCAGACTCCCTATGCTCGGTCTTGAACCATACGAAACTCGGTTTCAAGGGGGCACAGAAATTCGAGGATTTAACCAAATCGAAAAATTTTTGCGGCTAATTACTCCACAAAACAAGCTTTTATTGTTTTAGCGAAAAAAATTTTTGGGGTTAGGTGCACTTTAAGTGATCATTCAGTAAAAAAACGGTTTTCTTAGTCTGTCTTTTTGGTCAATTTTCGCGAAATTAATGCCCTAAATTTATCATTTTTTGCAAAATCGCGAATTTAATGCTCGCGAAATATTCGTGTTTACAAATTCGCGAAATTAAGTGCCCGCGAAAATAGTACGAATAAGGTAGATATATATTTATTAAGTTCTGTTCAAAGGGTTGACATATTCACACACCAAGGGCTCATCCAGAAACTTAAAGAATTGTTTCCGCCTCACGGTACCCCCTGAGAAAATAGGTATGATGACAACAACGTAACGATGACCTAAAAATACGGTAAAGTACAATTAACTTTGCTAGATTGCTTTCCTTCGGCAATGTTGTGAAACTATTGATTCGTGCTTCTAGCTGTGCATCAGCGAGCTATATTACACTTCGGTGTAACATATAGATAGTTCTTGAGCCGCTAGGCTGGTCTCCCCTGGGAATTCCATACGCCTTCTTTCCTGCTCTCCAATTAAACTTTGCGTGTGCATCATATCTCGGCGAAACACGCTAGAGCATGAATCAATTAACGATCTTTTTTTTGATACGGGGCGCTCCAAAGTGAATGGCGGATATTAACAAAGACTTATTTATCAGTAGTTGGCTGTATAATCTAAGAGATTCTGAGATCAAACCCTACTGACCCAGATTGGGCACAAACTATTGCAAGCATGGTTTTGCCGGCTATAGCGAGAAGCTATAATGAACGCCCTGTACCCGTCTAATTACGGAAATTAGACTTTCTTGGACAATTTGAAAGGGAATCTGAAGGGCTTTACGACAACAGTCATTCTGACTCCCACACGGCAATCTTAAAAACAGTGTAGTTATAATTGTTAACTGTATGTACGACCGTCTTCTGTTTCAGAGACAGGAAGCAGGAGTTGCGTTGGAGGCACCTGGAACATACTTCAACGGTTACGATCCGTCCATAAGGTCTACAATTATCAACGCGTTCGCCACGGCTGGCTTAAGAATAGGACACACCCTAATTCGAGAAAACTTTACCGTATCGGATGGAGTTCGTTTCTTTGACCGCCTGTCCCAATCCCCAGTGGATTTTTTTAACCCAGGACCGCTCTTTGACCCAAACCTAGGAGTCAATCCCTACACTGGTCTTTATCTTGGATTAGCTGGAGTGAGAGCTGGCGAGTTTGATCGGTATGTTTATTGCCATGTTTCGTGAGTCTCTTTTCTAAGAGGAAAATCACTCGTGGACTTATATTTTAAAGTTATCCTCCCTTCTGTATCTTACGGGATCACCATCTGGGAAAACTGCAATAATTTAGACCATATAAAATCCCTACAAGCACTACACTGCAGAGCTGCAAGGCTGATTTATAACTTGCCATGGGATACGCCATCGAAAACAGCCATGGAGGTTACCAACTGGGACTCGATATACGATATGCACAAAATAAATCTTGTCAAATTGTTTTATAATAAGAACTTCATTGATCTATTGTCTTCTACCTATGGAGGCAAGGCAGCGTTCTCATTGACTCGAAATGATTTTGCGAGGCCTTACCCGTTAATATTATCTAGATTATTTTCAAAATAGCAACTTTTGAAAGGCCATCATCAACCTCTCGGCTCGATTTGAGCCGCTTCTCCCGAGTCTGGTCTGAAATGCGGTCTTGTGTGGGAGAAAGCACTCTGGTTCATTTTCCGAATAGCGGCCAGTAATTGAACGTAATCAAACTCATGAGAAATTTGTTTCAAAACTATATCTAAGAATCAAGTTCCGGTTGGCATGCCAAACGTTCTCCAAATAGTTCAAAACACTCGTATTTGACAATAATTTAGTGATTTTCTTTCTCGTAGGCATATTTCTGATGCCGTGCGAGAACGTCTCATACTTCCAGGGCCACACGACGGTTTACCCGGTGATCTTGCTGCTATAAACATTCAGCGTGGACGAGATCATGGCTTGCCAGGGTATATCCAGTTTTCAAAACTTTGTGGTGGTCCCGCAGTTACTGGAAGAAACTTTGATCATCTTACAAACATACGCTTTAATCAGCGACGAAGACTGCATTTAGCTTACGCGACTGTGGAGGACATCGATTTATTTACAGGATTGTTTGAGTGAACGAAATCAACACGGGAGTGAGCTTGGAAGAACCGCCACGTGTCTGTTTCTCCGGCAGTTCAACAACACGCGCCGGGGTGATCGTTTCTGGTATGAGAGAAAACGACGGTTTTACCATGGAACAACTGGAAGAGATACGAAAGGCCTCTTTAGCTCGAGTGATTTGTGACAACTCAGACGACGTGTTCACTATCCAGCCCAAGGTTTTCATGCGAAGGATTTTCCATAGTCCAAATAATGATGTGCCGTGCCGTTACCTGCCTTTTGTCAACTTGAATGTTTTTAAAGAGGGTAAGTAATGTTTTCCTATTTGCTCTTTGCATTCTGGGCATTCCAATGAGGTAGAAAAAGAAGTCCTTTTACCTTTACTCTGAAGTAAACATAGTTTGACTGTGCCGTTTATTAAACCTAGGCGTATATAATCTTGAATGTAATATGTAGCGCCTTCCGTTCTAAATGGTCGTTAGTGATTTATATTAGAAGATTCAAAGGAATAGCCCGCATCGATCTTCTTTCCCTTCCCAGATCGGTAACCAAAAATCGCTTAGAAAGACTTTATTCTCGTGAATAGAAAAGGGTAGCTGTAATATTTCCACTCTGCTCACTTTCCGAGCTGTCAATCACCAAAAAGTTAAAACAAAAATATTACAAAATTCATAACAAGTACTAAGTGAAATATTGATTTCTTATGTCTTGATTGCTAGGTTCCAAATATTCCC
>JAHPZR010036452.1:0-10000 GCA_019787425.1 Platygyra sinensis
TAGGATTTTTTTACCGAAGGGCACCCGCGAAGGTGGGAAGTAACCTTAAAATCCTTGTGGCCCTATTTCGCTATTATTTGTTGAACATTGTTAAAGAGTCATATATATTCTATAATGTTCTTTATTTAGAAAACCAATCAGAATACTGGAAAGCTGTTGTGTGTTCGACGGCCTAACACCCATGCAATCATCGCGCGCTGCCATCTTATTCTCGCGATATTATTCGTTTGGTCCAAAACACAGCCGAAAATGAAGTTAAGGTGATTCCCGAGTAAAAGAACCCGCCATAGATTTCCGATGAAACTTGGTATGGTGACATTACAGTACAAGAAGATGTTAAAAACGTAATAAAAAGAGGGGTTCACCCTGCTTGTTTTCATGCCACGATGCTGACAAATATGGTTATTTAGGTGACTTTTGGTTATCTCAGTGCGCAACAAATAAGCACGATTATTTTTCAATGCGGCGTGTTATATCACACAGAGTTCTACTTTCTTTGATGGCTTATTTATCTACGTCCCAGAAAAAATGGCTTCAATACCCTGCATTATTAATTGATATATTTATCCTTTAAAGGAAACATAATTTGGACTTGCTCTGTTGAGCCCGTTTCGTCTCTATCTGTAGCATTTATTTCATTTGCCAAAAAAGTAGCCATAGATTTCTGCCAAATTTTTTCTCAGTTATTGCGGATATTGTGCTCATTGAATTTATAAAATAAAAAGTGGGGGTCACCGTGCACGTTTAAAAAAGGAGCTTTTATCTCGCTATCGAGCTTAGTTTAAGGAGGCTCGAAAGGGTTTTTCGTTGCTATATTGGTTGTGAAACGATAAAAGATTACAACGAAGAATGTTTAATGGTGTGGGCAAACTATATGTCTCCTTGCAACTCTATTGTTGGGCTATATTTTAAGGGTACTTGTGACGTCATATCAGTTACCATGGCAACGCACAAGGTCCACAAAAGCGTCCTCTAAATTTCAGTTTTTGTAAATTATCTGAGAAACTAATTCGGTGACCTACCATTTTTATTTCTGGGTTGGAAAGTTCCCTAAATTCTTTAACTTTCAAGACAGTATGGAAAAATTTATCTAGTAGAATTAAATATATTTAAAGAAAACGCGTTTTATGGCTTACTGAAAATTCCACTAGATAATTTTCCCCGAAACTTTTATATCTGAAGTGCCATCGTGAATGGTGCGTGCATGCAAAAAATCAAGATAGGTCACCGAGTTAACTTTCGAGCTAAAAACAAATGTTTTCCGCAGATTTTATTTCCGGTTTGCGCGATTTTACGCAGCATTAACTTCCGGTGTGCTGATTTTAATACTGATTCAGCTGACGCGTGCATCTTAGTTATGGCGTGTGTAGATTGCGCGCGCGCGTGCAGCTAAAAACCCTTTCGAGCCTCCTTAAGGTGGCTCAATAGGGTTTTAAGAGCGCGCGCACCGATGATGCGAGCTTTAGTAATGTGCGCGCGCTAGCTGACGCAAGCTCATGCAAAGCAGCGAACAAGTCAACAATATAGCTCAAATTACAGCCCAGAAGTACAAACAGAGAAACCATTTAAAAGAAAACGCAAAGAAAATGATTTGGACGGAAAGGTCTTGTATGTATTTTGACGAGACCGCCATTGTCGAGTCGCTCATCGACAAAACCGCGTGGTTCGAAAATTCGCGCATGCTCACATAGCGATCTTGGCGAGTTCCTATTCTGAATGACATAATTGCCATTGAGGTGAAAAAATAGAAAAATCCTTATCAGATTTCTCGAATTTCCTTCGGTGAAATTCCTTAAGATTTGGCAGAGAAGTCATTCCTTATTAGCTTTCCTTGCTTTCAATTTATCAGAAAAATTTGTAAGACAAGGTTTTCGCTTGGCCAAAGAAACACAAAAATGCTAAAAACGAAAAAACTACCTTGACAACCCCTACTTTTTTCGATTTTAAAAGTTTCTTCTTACCAGACTCTACCCGGTTTGAGCATATCAGAAAATTTCACCGAAGGAAATTGAAGAAAATTGAAATCAAGCCATACAGTCGACGTCAAAAAATGGCGATGTTTGAGTAGTTTTAATTTGAGACTAAAAGCCTTGATATCAGAGGTGACTGTTGAACAGCAAATTTTGGCCCTTGTTTGTTATGTTTCAGTAGCTTTGATTAGGAAAATAGCAAAAAAGAACGAGAATATTAACTTTCGATTGAGGCCATTGACGCGCGCTTCGTAATCGTGCATAATCCTATTGAGCCACCTTAAGGTAATTCCTTAGTATTGCATTGCGCATCCCTACTGCGCACGATTTTCGCGTCATCAGCGCGTGCACATGAGCGCGTGCACGTGCAAAACGTGAGAGATTTCCCTCAAACTAAGCTCGATAACGGAATAAATTCTCCTTTTCTCTTAAACGAGCACGGTGACTCCCGATTTTTTTTTCAAGAATATGCTAAGAACAGTCTAACGAAGAACATATTTGAAGAGGAAAAAAAGTTTGACAGTAGAACATAATTTTTTTTTTGGAAAATAGTTCCCAACTGGGTGTATTTTGGCCAAGGCGAGGACTTGAGTTAACCACGGAACTGTCCGAAAAAGTGCAATATTCCCGCAACCAGGCAATCAAAAACGGCTTAAATGAAGCAATACTGCTTATGTCAATAAATGAAGCTTTACTTTTAAGACAAAACTTTGTGCCCTTCAAGTAACCAAGATTTAATTCTGTATGAAGGTGATTCGAACTTTTAACGCGCAACCAGTAAAAATACCCCATTTTAAGAGCCTGCTGACGCGTAAACAAGCACGGTGACCCCATTTTTTTATTGCATTTTTATTATGTTCATATCATGAATGTTCATTACGCCAAGTTTCAAAAAAAGTTTGATAGTAGAACAATTTCAAGGGAATTACCTTAAGGGAAATCTCTTATTATGTTTTGTGGACGCGCACGCCTATGTGCGCGCGCTGATGACGCAACAATCATGCGCAGTAGGAATGCGCATTGCAAAACTCGGGAATCACCTTAAGGTGGCTCAAAACAGTTTCCAGCACTTTCCATGTCGTAGATTTTGATGGGTCAGAATTATGATAAGCAGGATGAGATGCAACTTTTGGCAAAGTTTAAGAAAATTCTGTACATGGGGTTCAGAGCCACCTTAAATTTTCGAAAATCTAAGGTGGCTCTGAACCTCATGTACAGAATTTTTTTAAACTCCGTCAAAAGTTGCATCTCATCCTGCTTATCAAAATTCTATGATAAGAAAAAATTTCACCGTGCCGTTTTTGAAATATAAGCGCGTAAACCTGAAATTAAGGGTGTTTTTAGTAGGTCATAGCGTTGCTATGGTAACCTATTGTGCCACGAAAATAATACCAACGTGTTCACCAATGATTGGGCAGTTTTTTGATAGCATGATTGTAGCATCAACTGATAAAGGGTGGTAATTACGACCCATCAAAATCTACGTCTTGGAAAGTGCTGGAAACTGTTTTGAGCCACCTTAAGAAGAAAAAAACAGCGCTTACTAATCATTTCGTTCGTGTCATTTAGCTCAGCCGGTTTTCATTCCCTAGTAGACGATCAACAGAAAATAAGTTTGGACTTCCTTTACCTGGAGGAGATTAATTAAAGAAGAGAGTATGAAAATCTAGTGAAAGTAAATGTTGTGTATGAATTGTAGTTGCGAACACAGTGACGTACTGTGGCTGAAGCGCGGGCTGTGTCAATATCTCAAGTACACATTTTTTGCTGCAAAGTAGCTTCCTTCCTGTTCTTAGTTCTAAGCAATTTTTTTAATTCTCTCTTGCACCAAGCTGTTCTTTTTTGAATTAAATAAAATTTCCTCTCCGGCTCCGATTTACAAAGTACTTACGAAGTGCGCTCCCCAAACTGTCTCGGAAGCTTTCTCAGTCAGAAAATGTGAACATGAAGTGGCCGTTCGCGGCTATTCCTTGTTAAAAAATATCAATCCAAAAATTTACATATCCACATTTACATATCCTCATTAAAACTGTGTAATTATTTCATACCAATACACTCCATAGTTTTATTGACTGTATACTTCTTTCCTTTCTGGTAAAGGACACCAGAACCAATCCTACAGAGTTTAGCCGTCCCTTCTACCTTGGAATGATTGATGGCTTCTGGTGGGCCTTTGTTACAATGTCAACGGTTGGGTAAGTGAGCATTTCAATATCTTCCTGTTAAAGAATAACTGAAAATATTTTAAAGAAGACCCGCGTGGGTTCTCTCGCAAAAGGGATTGTGAACATATCCCAACCGAGGGCATCCAAAGATGATAACTTCTGATTGCATTTCGTATTTCGATTCCGTCGTGAACTAAATTTTGTTACTTGCATTGGTCCGTTCATGTGCTGAAAGGTATATGGTCTAGTTTCCCATCTATATCCCACCATAATAATCTATGTAATCTTCAAAACTTCGTCTTTCGTTATTTCCTTAAAAATGCAGATATGGCGACAAGACTCCAAAGTCTATAAGTGGCAGACTATTTTCCGTGGTGTGGATAATGACTGGTATCACTGTTTGTTCAATACTAACAGCCACACTTTCCAGTGCTTTGACGAACGTCACGGTTAGTGTAGAGAGATATGACGTGACCACGGGAAAAACGGTGAGTAGCAGACTTGTGATTTCTGTGTCAATTACTGACTGGTACATGCTGATATTTTTATCCTTGGTGTGCTTATGCAAAACCTTATCCTTACCTTGAACGTTTTTCAAAATTTCCTATTCTTAATCAAAGATAGGGTATTGAAGTTGAGTTCCAGCGACCTTTCAGATAGTAAAAAGGGCCGTGCCACAGTGCGGATATTGTACACGCGCGATAAACGGATTTTCAGTACTTTAGTGTACCGATACTTGTGGTTCTAAAGTAGGACAGGATTTTCAGACTATTTTGACAATTTTATGACGAACGTCCTCATTAGTGGGTGAGAGAACAGACGCATAACCAAGTCAAATGAAGTTTTAAACGAAAGTGTTGGCTTTGTGCCAGAGAAACCGCCAGTTTATCCAGTGTGACAGAACCTTGAATTTGTTTTATTTGATAAAAGAGTCCCCGACTTTCTCTGTCCGACTTTGTAGCTCAGTCGGCAGAGTAACGGTAGATCTAATCCGGAGGTCGTTGGTTCGATTCCCACCGAGGTCAAAAGATTTTTTCTTTACCTCGTGTGGCTCCTGATTCCGTTTACTAGGGCTAACGCCCAGTAGGTTGTTCATGGGTTAAATTAATTAGCACTTAAAATGGCACTTCAGAGTTAATCCTCTGTTCCACCATTTACCGCCCGTAGATTTAATTTCCAATCTTTTCTTAGATGTATTTCCAAGATTATTTCACTTATTATTATGGCTGGAATTTTAACCCTGCCTCATTTCGAGTTTCAGAATCGCTGATAGTCGATTGGCGCGATAAGCTCGATTTCCGCTTCTATCTCTGTGTAGCGTGCGAGCGCATGCTACACAGAGCGTTGTGCATGGCAGGAGCGAAGTCGATCTAAAGCAAAGTCCGGAGAGATGACGCTGCGAGCAAAGCAAGCCGCTGAGAGGCCTGTCAGGACTCACCGCCGGCTCTCGCTTCGTACAATGACCCCTTTGCTTGTGCCACCAACGATGACAGCCTACTTTCAGGCTACTCTTTCAGGCCTGTAGCTGTCCAAACAATATTTTGTTATTGGCTCACGAAACAATACATAAATGATCCAAAGAATACCCCTATCTCTTGAAGCAATAAAAGCTACAGGTTATCAGAACCAATGAAAATACACGGATCTGAAAGAGGTGCTGGATTAATCTACTCTCTCAACTTGATTTCTCGTTTGTTGTTCCTATTTGTTCTGAATAACTAAAAAAATATTCAAGACCCCAATATAAAAAGACTTAAATTACAATACAAATTACTTACGCAGGTTGGCGCACGAAAGGACAGTTTTGCCTTCAAACATGCTGTTGATCTTGGAATAAACGTCACGGGTAAGTCAGACAAAATACAACTTACAACATTTGAATTTCTTTCAGTTCCTATTTTATTTGTAAATAGTAAGGCCAGTTGTATACTTGAAAACGCAAAATAATGTCAAATTTTTGTAACTATTGGTGTTTGAGAGAACAAATTCTTTTGTAGACTTTAATGATCTGTACGAAGCATACCATTTATTGGAAAATGAAAAGGTGGAAGGCATACTGGAGGAGATGTTTACGGCGATTGAGTTTATCAAAGGAAAAGCTGACTCGCGACTGACGGTAGCACAAGTAGTGGAGGAGAAACACGGATATGGTGCAGCAATAAACATAGAAAGGTTCAGCCCTGATGTGTTGGATTGCCTGCCAATGATAATGACGTTTGTCTCCTATGAGATTTATTCATAATACAAGTGAATCTATCAAGGTAAGGATATTTCTGTAATGGTTGCCACCCCTGCTGTTTCCTTTGCTACTGTTGCTCCGGCTGCTACCACCTCTCACACTGCTGCTGCTGTCTCTTACTATTACTACAACAATGAACATGCAGCTGGCCTCGGTCTCTTTTCATATCAATTCATGGAACGCAAAACAAACAAGCAAAGGTCCATTTTATGGTATATTTGTATATTTACGATACTTATTGCGCGGTCTCCAATCCCAGCCAGATTGGTTTCTAGGCCTTTTCTTCCTTTGTGCACTGTTAGATTGTGTTTTCTACCATGAGATGGGAAAAGCAGTAAATATTTTCGGCTCCTTCTCGTCATGTTGTGACATGTATACTACTAAGAGTTTTTAACAAGAGTGCTGACAACAGAGCTTTACTCAAACCCCGAGTCTGCATCAGGTGTCCTACGAAAGTATCATTTCTGAAATAATTTCGCCTCAGATGTGTAATCTCGTAATCTTTTGTTTTCTAGCGTTCATACACACCTATAAAGAACTTGGCAGATACTGAAGTAACGGATGGAGACCAGAACATTTTAGACCAAAGCTGGTATTCATTTAAAGCAATGGCTCTCGGAGCTTCTGTTGCTTTGCTTGGGTTCACTACATGCACTGTTGGGTTTGCGGGAGTCGGGTATCTGCGACGAAAGCGAGAGAAGAAGAAGAAAGCAGTTGACTTGGAAGCTGGCAAAAAATGAGGTAGAAAAACTACTTCTTGACGCCCACTTTTTGTTATGTCGTTTAACAGTGCGGGAGGAGTCGCACAAATACCGGCGCATCCTGCGTCGACTTGGGTAGTCGTCAAAAAAGCAGTCCTCGTTTTCGCAGTATTTGTGCGACTCCTCCCGTACTACCGACGCCGAACCCCGCCACAAGATTTCCATTTGAACATTCGCGGATACCTCACGTTTTATAAAACAAAAAAAGCATGGCTGCATCAGGCGACATTATTAATTTCATTAGACCCTGATGTACCTGCACCCGAAAGAAGAAAAGCGGAAAAAAGAGAAAGTTGCGCAACTTCAACAAAGGTATGTAAAAATAGTGATTAAAGAAATGGGGTTCGAGGAAAAACTTGGCATAAGACGTTCTGCCCTTGGAAAAGAAAGAAACTGTCTAGCTTTAGACAGAGAAGAGCTGGAAATGGCAAACGAAGAAGACAGGAAGGTTATCAACAATAAAGTTACCACACCTGCCGAAGAGGGGACAGAAGAATGCGTGGCGCAGCGTGAAAGAGAGATCAGACAAATAACAGCCTAGTTTGAAGTAATTGAGTGAGACAGGCCTCTTTCGGAAAGAGTCAAGGACAGTACATCTTCAAAAATTATGGCGTGACGGTAATGGCAATCTTTCTTACTGACTGAAGAACAATAGTAACAGGCTGTCATCGGTGCTCCCACCAGTGCTTTGAAAGTCATCGGCAAGGCTCTGAGAAATGGGCTGAAAGCAGTTGTGCAAAAAGCAGCTTCAATGCCGCCAGGACGCTTCAGTTCGATTGCGAGCTTGCTATCCAAAGCCGGGGGCTAGCCATCAGTTTTCTGGCCGAGCACACCTGGCTGTGATTGTGGCTGGTGTGGCCTTCCTGATTACAACATTATAATCAAAAAGCGCCGTTAATGCTATGCTATGAACAGCACAGCTGCGACTCCTACTTCGCCAACTGACAACGACAGCTGTTTTGTTTACTTCGTGTTGTGAATCAGAGGGCGTTTTTTTTTTCTTGTGTCAAAGCCGTGGTTTTTGATTCGGCTTTGTGGATCGGGTTTGAAAGATGGCTGGTTTTTTTTTGGGGGGGGGGGGGGGGGGTTTTTGATGCCTCTCCTCCCATTAGTTTAAGGCAGGATTTTTTTGTGTTCGTATTCACTCCATTGTTGACCCCAAGTTTAATTCCAGAAACCACGTGCTTAAGTTTGTTGGTGTAGCCAACAGTGCTTTCCTTGTTTACAATCATTCAAGCAAGCATTAGCCACGCCCCAGGGAACACAGCAAGGTAAAGTCCTTGATCAATGGCCTCCTGATATCTTTGCACACTCTGTTCCAAGTCTGGTTGCCTTATTGCGTCTTTCACTGATTGAATGCTGGATCCCCGACAGGGCGCTTATGCTCTGAACGCCTCCCATCTGGTACAAAATTCGCCTGACCGTGTAATACCCGTAGAATTGATAAACCTCTTTTGTGGCGGCAGACCTAGACCGCTGTCAAAGATTTCGCGAGAAATTCCGCAATCCTGTATGGCGCGAAAAAAAGTTGAGCTGTTGAGGCCAATATTTCATGTGTGCCCCCACCCCCTTAACCACTGTTTCGATTCTACTGCAGTGGTGTGTTTGAGTCTAATGTTTTTTAACATACCGCGAACTTTCGTCACGAAGAAGGTGTCATGGGTCACGTAGATTTTTATCCCACCGCTGAATATTTTCTTAAAGCTCGGTGCAGCTTCTGTGAAATTTACGGCTGGGATTGGCGACAAGTGATAAGGAAAGCCTGCTACAATTACACCGAGCGCGCTTTCCAATCGTTGAGACCAACATTTCCTGTCTGATCCAAAAATACTCTGCCGTGAACTAGGCCCCTCGTCTCGCCGCTTGCATTTCCGCCCAACCTCTTGCAGAGTCGTTCGTTTCATGGCGTCGACAACATTGTTTGGTATATCGACGTAAAACTTTCGTAAAACGGTTTGATCTCCAACAACATATTTCATTCACTGAGCCGATTTAATCGACAAAGATCGGATTTTTTCAACGGCAGAAAGTCGGATGTCTTAGCTAGGTTTGATGTCAGAGGCAAGAATTTTGAAAAAATCAGCCATACATCACCTCCTCATCAAGTTTTACACGATTGCTCTACAGACAGCTTTGGATGCTTTACATTTCTTTTGAGAGAAGAATATTGGAGTCATTCGTTTCACGGCGTCAACAATATCGTTTGGTATATCGCCATAAGTCGAGTTGTTACCCTTTAAACCACCAACTCTGATGCACCTAGGCCTACATTTGAATTTCGCAGGCACTCGCACCGTTTCTGTTTTTTAATGACTTTGTTCAACAACCCCTTTACGCCCACGCCCAATGTTTATACTGGCAGAGCACAAATGCTAAATGCCCTGCGGGATTTGGGCACCCATTTTTGGCGTGCTTATGAGCCCTCGTTTTGTGTAACATTTTACTACATTTTGGGCATTCTTCCTTTGGAGTTTTCTTCTGTTTCTAGCCTTTTACAATGATATTTTTGTGCTTGTGAAGTGTTTGGCATTGTGTAAAAGTTTTATCACACCCTTTGAAAGGATAATCACGAATTTTCAGATACAAAAATTGTAAAATTAACAGTATTACAGAAATTAAGTCAAGTAAAAAGAGAAAAGAATTCAAATATACCCATACATAGCCAAAATAGCATGTGCTCAATGACTAAAGTAGCATAGGTTTTCGCGTTAGTCACTGACACGTACAAACAATTGACATGACATTTTAATTACAGAAGAGATCAAAAAAGTGCAAAAGAAAAAATATATATACGAACAATAAACGCATAAAAAGGTGGCGGAACATAGAAAATATACATGTAAGCAGATTATACAGAAGAGCATA
>JAHPZR010036452.1:15000-17796 GCA_019787425.1 Platygyra sinensis
CCATTTGAACATTCGCGGATACCTCACGTTTTATAAAACAAAAAAAGCATGGCTGCATCAGGCGACATTATTAATTTCACTGAACCGGTAACCGCTTCGCGAAGCGGCTGAAGCACCCGAACTTATTGATTTCTCTGAGCCGAAATGTATGCTCTTCTGTATAATCTGCTTACATGTATATTTTCTATGTTCCGCCACCTTTTTATGCGTTTATTGTTCGTATATATATTTTTTCTTTTGCACTTTTTTGATCTCTTCTGTAATTAAAATGTCATGTCAATTGTTTGTACGTGTCAGTGACTAACGCGAAAACCTATGCTACTTTAGTCATTGAGCACATGCTATTTTGGCTATGTATGGGTATATTTGAATTCTTTTCTCTTTTTACTTGACTTAATTTCTGTAATACTGTTAATTTTACAATTTTTGTATCTGAAAATTCGTGATTATCCTTTCAAAGGGTGTGATAAAACTTTTACACAATGCCAAACACTTCACAAGCACAAAAATATCATTGTAAAAGGCTAGAAACAGAAGAAAACTCCAAAGGAAGAATGCCCAAAATGTAGTAAAATGTTACACAAAACGAGGGCTCATAAGCACGCCAAAAATGGGTGCCCAAATCCCGCAGGGCATTTAGCATTTGTGCTCTGCCAGTATAAACATTGGGCGTGGGCGTAAAGGGGTTGTTGAACAAAGTCATTAAAAAACAGAAACGGTGCGAGTGCCTGCGAAATTCAAATGTAGGCCTAGGTGCATCAGAGTTGGTGGTTTAAAGGGTAACAACTCGACTTATGGCGATATACCAAACGATATTGTTGACGCCGTGAAACGAATGACTCCAATATTCTTCTCTCAAAAGAAATGTAAAGCATCCAAAGCTGTCTGTAGAGCAATCGTGTAAAACTTGATGAGGAGGTGATGTATGGCTGATTTTTTCAAAATTCTTGCCTCTGACATCAAACCTAGCTAAGACATCCGACTTTCTGCCGTTGAAAAAATCCGATCTTTGTCGATTAAATCGGCTCAGTGAATGAAATATGTTGTTGGAGATCAAACCGTTTTACGAAAGTTTTACGTCGATATACCAAACAATGTTGTCGACGCCATGAAACGAACGACTCTGCAAGAGGTTGGGCGGAAATGCAAGCGGCGAGACGAGGGGCCTAGTTCACGGCAGAGTATTTTTGGATCAGACAGGAAATGTTGGTCTCAACGATTGGAAAGCGCGCTCGGTGTAATTGTAGCAGGCTTTCCTTATCACTTGTCGCCAATCCCAGCCGTAAATTTCACAGAAGCTGCACCGAGCTTTAAGAAAATATTCAGCGGTGGGATAAAAATCTACGTGACCCATGACACCTTCTTCGTGACGAAAGTTCGCGGTATGTTAAAAAACATTAGACTCAAACACACCACTGCAGTAGAATCGAAACAGTGGTTAAGGGGGTGGGGGCACACATGAAATATTGGCCTCAACAGCTCAACTTTTTTTCGCGCCATACAGGATTGCGGAATTTCTCGCGAAATCTTTGACAGCGGTCTAGGTCTGCCGCCACAAAAGAGGTTTATCAATTCTACGGGTATTACACGGTCAGGCGAATTTTGTACCAGATGGGAGGCGTTCAGAGCATAAGCGCCCTGTCGGGGATCCAGCATTCAATCAGTGAAAGACGCAATAAGGCAACCAGACTTGGAACAGAGTGTGCAAAGATATCAGGAGGCCATTGATCAAGGACTTTACCTTGCTGTGTTCCCTGGGCGTGGCTAATGCTTGCTTGAATGATTGTAAACAAGGAAAGCACTGTTGGCTACACCAACAAACTTAAGCACGTGGTTTCTGGAATTAAACTTGGGGTCAACAATGGAGTGAATACGAACACAAAAAAATCCTGCCTTAAACTAATGGGAGGAGAGGCATCAAAAACCCCCCCCCCCCCCCCCCAAAAAAAAACCAGCCATCTTTCAAACCGATCCACAAAAGCCGAATCAAAAACCACGGCTTTGACACAAGAAAAAAAAAACGCCCTCTGATTCACAACACGAAGTAAACAAAACAGCTGTCGTTGTCAGTTGGCGAAGTAGGAGTCGCAGCTGTGCTGTTCATAGCATAGCATTAACGGCGCTTTTTGATTATAATGTTGTAATCAGGAAGGCCACACCAGCCACAATCACAGCCAGGTGTGCTCGGCCAGAAACTGATGGCTAGCCCCCGGCTTTGGATAGCAAGCTCGCAATCGAACTGAAGCGTCCTGGCGGCATTGAAGCTGCTTTTTGCACAACTGCTTTCAGCCCATTTCTCAGAGCCTTGCCGATGACTTTCAAAGCACTGGTGGGAGCACCGATGACAGCCTGTTACTATTGTTCTTCAGTCAGTAGAAAAGATTGCCATTACCGTCACGCCATAATTTTTTGAAGATGTACTGTCCTTGACTCTTTCCGAAAGAGGCCTGTCTCACTCAATTACTTCAAACTAGGCTGTTATTTGTCTGATCTCTCTTTCACGCTGCGCCACGCATTCTTCTGTCCCCTCTTCGGCAGGTGTGGTAACTTTATTGTTGATAACCTTCCTGTCTTCTTCGTTTGCCATTTCCAGCTCTTCTCTGTCTAAAGCTAGACAGTTTCTTTCTTTTCCAAGGGCAGAACGTCTTATGCCAAGTTTTCCTCGAACCCCATTTCTTTAATCACTATTTTTACATACCTTTGTTGAAGTTGCGCAACTTTCTCTTTTTTCCGCTTTTCCTTCTTTCGGGTGCAGGTACATCAGGGTCTAATGAAATTAATAATGTCGCCTGATGC
>JAHPZR010036454.1:0-11588 GCA_019787425.1 Platygyra sinensis
CATCGCACAGAATGCCATTGTCTTTCGCGACATGTACTTGCAGTTCTCAAGGCGGCAAAATAATTTGCATGTCTAGAACTAGTCGGATGTGATTGGTCAACATATTCAGCTTTGGGAATACTTGAGTCTTTCAGTTGCCGTCAATCAAATGGTTGAATGAGTACGGTAAATCCCAAGGCGTGATAGAGTTAAACAACAGGGCTAATCAAAGGCGGGCAGCACTCTTCATAAAGTGTTTACAAATTCGTGTGCAGCGATATCTTCATTCGACTCAAAAGACTAACCAACTCCCGTTGGTAGAAATTTTTTCTGAACTATCGAAATACTTCAGTGTACAACGGGCGGTTTGAAAAGCTTCACCTGCAATAAGAACGCTTTTTTCCAAGCGCGAAATGCGGTGGATTAGAAAACACAAAACGAAACAAAACGGCCGACACACCTACAGTACACCTACCAGGTTATAAAAAGCAGCGGTGCTCAATAAGCGGGCTAATCTGTGATCAGATGAATTTTTCTGAGATCATTTAATTTTTGTCTTAAACATGGTATTCGCCTCCATGACATGAAAATTAAGAGCTCAAAGAAAGATGGCATGATCATAGGTTACTCTGAGTAGTGCGATGCGTAAATCACACGTTTCATACTCGCTTTGTTTATATACTTGGTCGAAATTTACTTGATTACTGGTTGCGAAATCTTTTCCGCTTTTCGCCGTTGGTCTCTGCTGCTACCCTCCGTATTACGTAGTAAACCATCCTTTTTAAAACGTTTCCAACACCACTCGATGAATTTAGCTTATAGCCGATTGACGCCAAACCATTCTGAAGTGAATGAAACATTTGCGTCGGATTTATTTTCAATTGCCGCCATTTCCAGAGCGCCTTGCCGTTTCTTTTGAGGTAAAATAAGAGATCGCAACCATTTGCAATAGGTGAAGACATGTGAATGACGCCGGGCAGGATTGATCGGGATTCTGTGAGCTTCAAATGGAGCTCCCGATCAACACGCTTGTGTGAAAACCATTTCAGTTGCAGAACGGTACGCAGTCGTACGGAGTTTTGATGATAAGTGAATCGCGCGCATAAACAGATGTTTAATAGCCCTTTGAGTTTAAATTTGCCGCATGCATAAATAAATTTAATAGCCCTTTGAATTTAAATTTACCGCACTGATTTTTGTGCATGAATGCACGCTATTGTCAGCGGGGGCGGAGTTAAGAACTCTGTTAAATACTCAAGGGAGTTCGAAAGCAACCATTTTTGAAGGCATTCGGAATAACTTTCAGAAATCATTATTTTGATAAAACTTGTAGTCATCGTATAAACATGAACTTTTGCACAGTCTTTCTTCAGATCGGGAACTTACAAAGCCTGAGTGTACCTAAGTCGCTAATATCTTTTTTAGAGTAAAATTTCAATCGGAATATTAATGAAGTCAATATTTCATACAAATAACAAGTAAAACTACCGCATTTTCAACGTCAGTTGATAAACCTTATCCAGGATCAACGGCTTAGAAAAATGTTTAGAATAAAAGCTTGATAACTCTTCTTTAAAAGCCCGAGTGTACCTAATCGATCAGTGTGCTGTATAGAATGATATAAGGCAAGGAGCAGTCGGTGTTGCGCCGTTTTCGGCCATTTTCTTTATTGTTTTACGGCTTTTGACTCGCGCGATTTCAAATTTAGCGCTACAAGCGATAGAAAAAGTCCCGGATGTGTCGCGGAATTCTGCGCAATGCCTTGATCTGCAGAATTCTTCATAAAATATTTCCCCGTTCTTAAAGGAGTTTCGCCATTTCGCTCTTTGTTTTTCCGCTCACCAAAAATAACACAACCTCGTCCCCAGGTTTTCTTGGTCAAAATTAATTGACGTCATCGGTTCAATAATTTGCAGCGGGCTGTACTTTTGACGTCATTGGTTCAATATTTGGTTAACAGAGCTGGTTATGGTGAATGATGCGTGTGGTTTTAACTAATCAGAAACGGGAAATGTTTTGACTGAATAATGATAAGCAGAATCCCTTCCGTCTTCGGTGAATGACGTATGCATAATTTCCCGAATGTAGAAAGCACCGTTTACTCTTTTTCTCAGTTTCCTCATGATAGAGGGTGTACGATTTTGTGTCAATCTCCGACTAAGGGTAAAGTTTATATAACGTAGCCTCGCTTCCTCACCCTCCTCCTCACCCTCACGTTCTGATAGTTTGTGACTGTGATGTTTCCGTGCGGAGGATAGGAATCAAACCCTTCAGAGGAGCGCTCTCTTTCTCTTTTCTCTCCTCCGTCGCAGAGATGCAAGAGTTCCATTACTGCCTTGAGAAGGTCTAAGCGGTTTCAGTCACCGCTGTTTCACTCTTTCAGGAATTGGTTCGTCCAAAATATTCTGGACAACTTCGCGAAGCTGTTCCATCTTTATCATACATGGAGTACCCGCAAATGTCCAAATGGACATCTTCTGGCGGGGTTCGGCATCAGTAGTACGGGAGGAGTCGCACAAACACTGGGAAAACGGGTACTGTCTTTGGTAAGCAGCACCGGGCGAGGATCCCGAACTCAGTGCGACTACCCAAGTAGTCGCAGGTTGCGCCGATATTTGTGCGACTCCTCCCGTACTACTTACTATATAAATTTTTGTGATGTTGTGCGACCTCAATGAAATAACCCTGCTAATTCTTTTTAGGAAACAAGCGTTTTTTCAAAATGCTAGAGCTTTAGTAGCAGTAATATTTTCAATGGCGCCAAGATGTCGCCGAAACCGCTGGACTCTTCTATCCGTTAGTTTTCGCTTGTA
The DNA here is from genome assembly GCA_019787425.1 of Platygyra sinensis. Lineage (NCBI taxonomy): Eukaryota > Metazoa > Cnidaria > Anthozoa > Scleractinia > Merulinidae > Platygyra > Platygyra sinensis. Next base: position 2,793 of record JAHPZR010036454.1, read on the forward strand.
TATGTATATCTAAATCATTGTTGATTAATATTTTCACTGTTCCAAATAACCTGATGAACAACAATCCCATAAGATAATACAGCAGACTGGTTTAACATGGACCTCAAGAGAGAGACTGGAATGAGAGGATCTGATGGGTTGTGGGTAATACAGGAATTTCAATATTGTAATGTACTTGAGTTTAGTCTCACTTGACAATCTCGCATTTCGAGTTGAGAATCTTCAAAAAGTTTTTTCTTCAATTTATTTGGCAGCATTTTAGCCACAAATACCTATATGAAAGTGGTGTCTATGGGCCCCCATTTTTTTCCAAGTGGTTCCTTTGCCATACAGACTATACACAAGTCAATTATATTATAATATGCAACTGCCAAGAATTCTATCATACGTTATGATGGGTAATGCTAATTAATTTTTTATAACGACTGTCGCATGTTGACGCGGCTAGGGGGATTAACACATGAGAAGCGGATTATGCTTATCATTATTCAGTCAAAACATTTCCCGTTTCTGATTAGTTAAAACCACACGCATCATTCACCATAACCAGCTCTGTTAACCAAATATTGAACCAATGACGTCAAAAGTACAGCCCGCTGCAAATTATTGAACCGATGACGTCAATTAATTTTGACCAAGAAAACCTGGGGACGAGGTTGTGTTATTTTTGGTGAGCGGAAAAACAAAGAGCGAAATGGCGAAACTCCTTTAAGAACGGGGAAATATTTTATGAAGAATTCTGCAGATCAAGGCATTGCGCAGAATTCCGCGACACATCCGGGACTTTTTCTATCGCTTGTAGCGCTAAATTTGAAATCGCGCGAGTCAAAAGCCGTAAAACAATAAAGAAAATGGCCGAAAACGGCGCAACACCGACTGCTCCTTGCCTTATATCATTCTATACAGCACACTGATCGATTAGGTACACTCGGGCTTTTAAAGAAGAGTTATCAAGCTTTTATTCTAAACATTTTTCTAAGCCGTTGATCCTGGATAAGGTTTATCAACTGACGTTGAAAATGCGGTAGTTTTACTTGTTATTTGTATGAAATATTGACTTCATTAATATTCCGATTGAAATTTTACTCTAAAAAAGATATTAGCGACTTAGGTACACTCAGGCTTTGTAAGTTCCCGATCTGAAGAAAGACTGTGCAAAAGTTCATGTTTATACGATGACTACAAGTTTTATCAAAATAATGATTTCTGAAAGTTATTCCGAATGCCTTCAAAAATGGTTGCTTTCGAACTCCCTTGAGTATTTAACAGAGTTCTTAACTCCGCCCCCGCTGACAATAGCGTGCATTCATGCACAAAAATCAGTGCGGTAAATTTAAATTCAAAGGGCTATTAAATTTATTTATGCATGCGGCAAATTTAAACTCAAAGGGCTATTAAACATCTGTTTATGCGCGCGATTCACTTATCATCAAAACTCCGTACGACTGCGTACCGTTCTGCAACTGAAATGGTTTTCACACAAGCGTGTTGATCGGGAGCTCCATTTGAAGCTCACAGAATCCCGATCAATCCTGCCCGGCGTCATTCACATGTCTTCACCTATTGCAAATGGTTGCGATCTCTTATTTTACCTCAAAAGAAACGGCAAGGCGCTCTGGAAATGGCGGCAATTGAAAATAAATCCGACGCAAATGTTTCATTCACTTCAGAATGGTTTGGCGTCAATCGGCTATAAGCTAAATTCATCGAGTGGTGTTGGAAACGTTTTAAAAAGGATGGTTTACTACGTAATACGGAGGGTAGCAGCAGAGACCAACGGCGAAAAGCGGAAAAGATTTCGCAACCAGTAATCAAGTAAATTTCGACCAAGTATATAAACAAAGCGAGTATGAAACGTGTGATTTACGCATCGCACTACTCAGAGTAACCTATGATCATGCCATCTTTCTTTGAGCTCTTAATTTTCATGTCATGGAGGCGAATACCATGTTTAAGACAAAAATTAAATGATCTCAGAAAAATTCATCTGATCACAGATTAGCCCGCTTATTGAGCACCGCTGCTTTTTATAACCTGGTAGGTGTACTGTAGGTGTGTCGGCCGTTTTGTTTCGTTTTGTGTTTTCTAATCCACCGCATTTCGCGCTTGGAAAAAAGCGTTCTTATTGCAGGTGAAGCTTTTCAAACCGCCCGTTGTACACTGAAGTATTTCGATAGTTCAGAAAAAATTTCTACCAACGGGAGTTGGTTAGTCTTTTGAGTCGAATGAAGATATCGCTGCACACGAATTTGTAAACACTTTATGAAGAGTGCTGCCCGCCTTTGATTAGCCCTGTTGTTTAACTCTATCACGCCTTGGGATTTACCGTACTCATTCAACCATTTGATTGACGGCAACTGAAAGACTCAAGTATTCCCAAAGCTGAATATGTTGACCAATCACATCCGACTAGTTCTAGACATGCAAATTATTTTGCCGCCTTGAGAACTGCAAGTACATGTCGCGAAAGACAATGGCATTCTGTGCGATGAGGGTGTTAACCACAGTGGCCATAACACCCTCCTTGATCTGCAGAATTCTTCATATCCTACTCAGCCTCATTCAATAATTGCTAAATTATAAACAGAAAAGAGGCTCCTAATGATGAACAGCTTTGCTGCAGCAGAAAGATGGCAGAACCGGCAAGAGAATGCCCAGGCAAATCTTGAAAACATCGAGATGTCAAACAAGAATGGGTATTTGTGAAGTTCGTCAACGTTGAAGTGAAGGTGGTGCTTGACAGTCAGCCGCTGTTAGGCCCGGGGCAATTTCTGTTTCGTAAACGGTCGATGCCATTTTCGCGACACTGGGAAATTTTTTTAACAGTGAACGAATTTTTTTCTACTAAATTAAAGAAAAAGGAAAATTTGCAAGCAACCACCTAGTATCGAACCTGGAACCTCTGTTTCCTAACATCCCTCTTATACCACTACACTACCAGGTTGATCCGCCAAATTTCTCCAAAATTTAATTATAAAACGTGACATTCTTAAACAATGATAGAGTTGACCCAAACATCAAATAAGAGCTAACCGCAAGCAAACCAGTGTGAATATGAACAATTAAGCATTTGGAGAGTGCATTTTACTCCATCAACAAATTATAACCAATTTCTACCTTGTCCAGGCCTGAACTAAAGGAGATAATGCATCGTTCATTCTGAAAGGCTTGGTTACCAATGATGCGATCGACCGTTAAAAATGGCATCGACCGTTTACGAAACAGAAATTGCCCCGGGCCTAACAGCGGCTGACTGTCAAGCACCACCTTCACTTCAACGTTGACGAACTTCACAAATACCCATTCTTGTTTGACATCTCGATGTTTTCAAGATTTGCCTGGGCATTCTCTTGCCGGTTCTGCCATCTTTCTGCTGCAGCAAAGCTGTTCATCATTAGGAGCCTCTTTTCTGTTTATAATTTAGCAATTATTGAATGAGGCTGAGTAGGATATGAAGAATTCTGCAGATCAAGGAGGGTGTTATGGCCACTGTGGTTAACACCCTCATCGCACAGAATGCCATTGTCTTTCGCGACATGTACTTGCAGTTCTCAAGGCGGCAAAATAATTTGCATGTCTAGAACTAGTCGGATGTGATTGGTCAACATATTCAGCTTTGGGAATACTTGAGTCTTTCAGTTGCCGTCAATCAAATGGTTGAATGAGTACGGTAAATCCCAAGGCGTGATAGAGTTAAACAACAGGGCTAATCAAAGGCGGGCAGCACTCTTCATAAAGTGTTTACAAATTCGTGTGCAGCGATATCTTCATTCGACTCAAAAGACTAACCAACTCCCGTTGGTAGAAATTTTTTCTGAACTATCGAAATACTTCAGTGTACAACGGGCGGTTTGAAAAGCTTCACCTGCAATAAGAACGCTTTTTTCCAAGCGCGAAATGCGGTGGATTAGAAAACACAAAACGAAACAAAACGGCCGACACACCTACAGTACACCTACCAGGTTATAAAAAGCAGCGGTGCTCAATAAGCGGGCTAATCTGTGATCAGATGAATTTTTCTGAGATCATTTAATTTTTGTCTTAAACATGGTATTCGCCTCCATGACATGAAAATTAAGAGCTCAAAGAAAGATGGCATGATCATAGGTTACTCTGAGTAGTGCGATGCGTAAATCACACGTTTCATACTCGCTTTGTTTATATACTTGGTCGAAATTTACTTGATTACTGGTTGCGAAATCTTTTCCGCTTTTCGCCGTTGGTCTCTGCTGCTACCCTCCGTATTACGTAGTAAACCATCCTTTTTAAAACGTTTCCAACACCACTCGATGAATTTAGCTTATAGCCGATTGACGCCAAACCATTCTGAAGTGAATGAAACATTTGCGTCGGATTTATTTTCAATTGCCGCCATTTCCAGAGCGCCTTGCCGTTTCTTTTGAGGTAAAATAAGAGATCGCAACCATTTGCAATAGGTGAAGACATGTGAATGACGCCGGGCAGGATTGATCGGGGATTCTGTGAGCTTCAAATGGAGCTCCCGATCAACACGCTTGTGTGAAAACCATTTCAGTTGCAGAACGGTACGCAGTCGTACGGAGTTTTGATGATAAGTGAATCGCGCGCATAAACAGATGTTTAATAGCCCTTTGAGTTTAAATTTGCCGCATGCATAAATAAATTTAATAGCCCTTTGAATTTAAATTTACCGCACTGATTTTTGTGCATGAATGCACGCTATTGTCAGCGGGGGCGGAGTTAAGAACTCTGTTAAATACTCAAGGGAGTTCGAAAGCAACCATTTTTGAAGGCATTCGGAATAACTTTCAGAAATCATTATTTTGATAAAACTTGTAGTCATCGTATAAACATGAACTTTTGCACAGTCTTTCTTCAGATCGGGAACTTACAAAGCCTGAGTGTACCTAAGTCGCTAATATCTTTTTTAGAGTAAAATTTCAATCGGAATATTAATGAAGTCAATATTTCATACAAATAACAAGTAAAACTACCGCATTTTCAACGTCAGTTTGATAAACCTTATCCAGGATCAACGGCTTAGAAAAATGTTTAGAATAAAAGCTTGATAACTCTTCTTTAAAAGCCCGAGTGTACCTAATCGATCAGTGTGCTGTATAGAATGATATAAGGCAAGGAGCAGTCGGTGTTGCGCCGTTTTCGGCCATTTTCTTTATTGTTTTACGGCTTTTGACTCGCGCGATTTCAAATTTAGCGCTACAAGCGATAGAAAAAGTCCCGGATGTGTCGCGGAATTCTGCGCAATGCCTTGATCTGCAGAATTCTTCATAAAATATTTCCCCGTTCTTAAAGGAGTTTCGCCATTTCGCTCTTTGTTTTTCCGCTCACCAAAAATAACACAACCTCGTCCCCAGGTTTTCTTGGTCAAAATTAATTGACGTCATCGGTTCAATAATTTGCAGCGGGCTGTACTTTTGACGTCATTGGTTCAATATTTGGTTAACAGAGCTGGTTATGGTGAATGATGCGTGTGGTTTTAACTAATCAGAAACGGGAAATGTTTTTGACTTGAATAATGATAAGCAGTAATCCGCTTCTCATGTTTTTAACCCCTTCACTCCGCGTCAACTGTGATTGCGACACTCATGTTATCAAAAAAAGTTAATTTGCATTACACATCATAACGTATGTAGAATTCTTCGGCAGTTGCATATTATAATATAATTACTTGTGTTAGTCTGTATGGCATAGGACAACTGGAAAAAAATGGCCTAGACAACTTCATATAGTATTTGTGGCTTAAATGCTCCAAATAATTGAAGAAACTTTTGAAATTCTCAACTCGAAATGCGAGATTTCAAGTGAGACTAAACTCAAGTACATTACAATATTGAAATCCTGTATTACCCACAACCCATCAGATCCTCTCATTCCAGTCTCTCTCTTGAGGTCCATGTTAAACCAGTCTGCTGTATTATCTTATGGGATTGTTGTCATCAGGTTATTTGGAACAGTGAAAATATTAATCAACAATGATTTAGATATACATATACAAGCGAAAACTAACGATAGAAGAGTCCAGCGTTTCGGCGACATCTTGGCGCCATTGAAAATATTACTGCTACTAAAGCTCTAGCATTTTGAAAAACGCTTGTTTCCTAAAAGAATTAGCAGGGTTATTTCATTGAGGTCGCACAACATCACAAAAATTTATATAGTAAGTAGTACGGGAGGAGTCGCACAAATATCGGCGCAACCTGCGACTACTTGGGTAGTCGCACTGAGTTCGGGATCCTCGCCCGGTGCTGCTTACCAAAGACAGTACCCGTTTTCCCAGTGTTTGTGCGACTCCTCCCGTACTACTGATGCCGAACCCCGCCAGAAGATGTCCATTTGGACATTTGCGGGTACTCCATGTATGATAAAGATGGAACAGCTTCGCGAAGTTGTCCAGAATATTTTGGACGAACCAATTCCTGAAAGAGTGAAACAGCGGTGACTGAAACCGCTTAGACCTTCTCAAGGCAGTAATGGAACTCTTGCATCTCTGCGACGGAGGAGAGAAAAGAGAAAGAGAGCGCTCCTCTGAAGGGTTTGATTCCTATCCTCCGCACGGAAACATCACAGTCACAAACTATCAGAACGTGAGGGTGAGGAGGAGGGTGAGGAAGCGAGGCTACGTTATATAAACTTTACCCTTAGTCGGAGATTGACACAAAATCGTACACCCTCTATCATGAGGAAACTGAGAAAAAGAGTAAACGGTGCTTTCTACATTCGGGAAATTATGCATACGTCATTCACCGAAGACGGAAGGGATTCTGCTTATCATTATTCAGTCAAAACATTTCCCGTTTCTGATTAGTTAAAACCACACGCATCATTCACCATAACCAGCTCTGTTAACCAAATATTGAACCAATGACGTCAAAAGTACAGCCCGCTGCAAATTATTGAACCGATGACGTCAATTAATTTTGACCAAGAAAACCTGGGGACGAGGTTGTGTTATTTTTGGTGAGCGGAAAAACAAAGAGCGAAATGGCGAAACTCCTTTAAGAACGGGGAAATATTTTATGAAGAATTCTGCAGATCAAGGCATTGCGCAGAATTCCGCGACACATCCGGGACTTTTTCTATCGCTTGTAGCGCTAAATTTGAAATCGCGCGAGTCAAAAGCCGTAAAACAATAAAGAAAATGGCCGAAAACGGCGCAACACCGACTGCTCCTTGCCTTATATCATTCTATACAGCACACTGATCGATTAGGTACACTCGGGCTTTTAAAGAAGAGTTATCAAGCTTTTATTCTAAACATTTTTCTAAGCCGTTGATCCTGGATAAGGTTTATCAACTGACGTTGAAAATGCGGTAGTTTTACTTGTTATTTGTATGAAATATTGACTTCATTAATATTCCGATTGAAATTTTACTCTAAAAAAGATATTAGCGACTTAGGTACACTCAGGCTTTGTAAGTTCCCGATCTGAAGAAAGACTGTGCAAAAGTTCATGTTTATACGATGACTACAAGTTTTATCAAAATAATGATTTCTGAAAGTTATTCCGAATGCCTTCAAAAATGGTTGCTTTCGAACTCCCTTGAGTATTTAACAGAGTTCTTAACTCCGCCCCCGCTGACAATAGCGTGCATTCATGCACAAAAATCAGTGCGGTAAATTTAAATTCAAAGGGCTATTAAATTTATTTATGCATGCGGCAAATTTAAACTCAAAGGGCTATTAAACATCTGTTTATGCGCGCGATTCACTTATCATCAAAACTCCGTACGACTGCGTACCGTTCTGCAACTGAAATGGTTTTCACACAAGCGTGTTGATCGGGAGCTCCATTTGAAGCTCACAGAATCCCCGATCAATCCTGCCCGGCGTCATTCACATGTCTTCACCTATTGCAAATGGTTGCGATCTCTTATTTTACCTCAAAAGAAACGGCAAGGCGCTCTGGAAATGGCGGCAATTGAAAATAAATCCGACGCAAATGTTTCATTCACTTCAGAATGGTTTGGCGTCAATCGGCTATAAGCTAAATTCATCGAGTGGTGTTGGAAACGTTTTAAAAAGGATGGTTTACTACGTAATACGGAGGGTAGCAGCAGAGACCAACGGCGAAAAGCGGAAAAGATTTCGCAACCAGTAATCAAGTAAATTTCGACCAAGTATATAAACAAAGCGAGTATGAAACGTGTGATTTACGCATCGCACTACTCAGAGTAACCTATGATCATGCCATCTTTCTTTGAGCTCTTAATTTTCATGTCATGGAGGCGAATACCATGTTTAAGACAAAAATTAAATGATCTCAGAAAAATTCATCTGATCACAGATTAGCCCGCTTATTGAGCACCGCTGCTTTTTATAACCTGGTAGGTGTACTGTAGGTGTGTCGGCCGTTTGTTTCGTTTTGTGTTTTCTAATCCACCGCATTTCGCGCTTGGAAAAAAGCGTTCTTATTGCAGGTGAAGCTTTTCAAACCGCCCGTTGTACACTGAAGTATTTCGATAGTTCAGAAAAAATTTCTACCAACGGGAGTTGGTTAGTCTTTTGAGTCGAATGAAGATATCGCTGCACACGAATTTGTAAACACTTTATGAAGAGTGCTGCCCGCCTTTGATTAGCCCTGTTGTTTAACTCTATCACGCCTTGGGATTTACCGTACTCATTCAACCATTTGATTGACGGCAACTGAAAGACTCAAGTATTCCCAAAGCTGAATATGTTGACCAATCACATCCGACTAGTTCTAGACATGCAAATTATTTTGCCGCCTTGAGAACTGCAAGTACATGTCGCGAAAGACAATGGCATTCTGTGCGATGAGGGTGTTAACCACAGTG
>JAHPZR010036455.1:0-15366 GCA_019787425.1 Platygyra sinensis
TTAAAGAGTAAGTTCCTTTACATTAATCATTGTTCATCAAAGTCCTGGCTCACCACTACTTGTGTCGTAGAATTCCGAAAAACGCCATGGATTTCTTGATTAGTTTTCCTTGTCGAGCAGTTTCCAAGAATATTAATTAATAAAAGAATACTTCTTTTTCAAAAAAACTTGATTCAGTAGTGAATATCTTTAATATAAAGTAGTCGTTAAAGCTAATTTGCTAGCGTTTTTCACCACTACTTTTGTCGTAGAATTTCAAAAAACGTCATGGATTTCTTGACTAGTTTTCCTTGTCGAGCAGTTTTCAAGAACATTAATTAATAAAAAATACTTGTTTTTCAAAAAAAACTTGATTTAGTAGTCAATACTTTTAATATAAAGTAGTCGTTAAAGCTAATTTGCTAACGTTTTTGTTTTGATCTTTTAAAGAAGCTTTAGCGGAATAATGAAGAAAAAGATGAGCAGGCGCCACAAGATCTCCTTTCGATGGGTGGACTAGTCCAGTCCCTGAACTCTCCTTTCTTCCCGCCCCTTATAAGGGCTAAACCCGGGAGGGCGGAACGAAAGTCCAGGATAACTTGCATACGCATGCTCAGAAAGAACCAATAAAAAATTACTAGGTCCCAACCACGCTGCTCGCGTCAATGTGTCGCGCAATGCCTTTTTCCGTTCGCCCTCTCAAAAAAAAAAAACACTCTCTTTGACGTTTATATTGTGGTAAAAAAAAACATAAAAACGTAAAAATCGAAATATTTTTATCGTGGTCTGTGCTCTTAGCGACAACGAGTACGCGTCACTCCTCTTTTTTTTTGTATTGTTTCTGCATGTTGAGCGAGTTTGCAAAAGTTTTTGTAAGGAAGTCTGACGCATACAATTAGCTCATTTGCATAATACAGCGCCCGCACTTTCAAGTCCGAGTCGGTGTTCTCAATAGGCCATGTTCAAGCATGGCTCCGAGGCTTTCGGGTCAAAATTGTAAATTTTTCAAGTTTCTTTGGTCTCTCAATTCCCAAAAGAGACTTATATACAAAGAAAACAAAACCAAATACACAGGGAGCCCTCACATCCCGTTTAGAATATGAGTATAAGATCAAATTACCTTTGTCGCGCGTGTTGTGTGTTTTGTGGCCGCCATACCCGCGCGAGGTCTGGACCGGAAATCGTTCGGAGCCTGCTCAGAGATCTAATAAAGTGACAAGGGGTGAAACTTAAATCACAGCGTTTCGAATTTCGCATTACTTCGAGGGAACTTTACATCGTAATTTGCCGAAAATTGCTCTGTGAGAAGAAGAAGGGTTAGGCTAAATATATCTAATCTCATTTAGCCTAAACACCCAGAAAGTATGCGATATTTTGGCGTTGTTTTAAACTACCCACTTTCGCGCTATGTCTATGCCAGTTGGGGGCCACGGAAGTCAGAAATACTCCAAGTTGATTGACAGATTCGAAGCGGAAGTGATAGTGTCGCTTGTTGTGATTGGTCAGTTTTAATACCGGAAGCGTGGTGATTGTATTCCGGAAATAGAATGCTGCCACAAGGCCAGGGCCAAGGTCAAGGTCAAGGCCAAGGCCAGATCAGATCCATGACGCCACAGTGGCGGGAAGAGTTCAAGAACTTTCAATTTGGAAAAATTCAGGAATTTCACGACTGTTATGTTAAGAAATTTCTTCCTCCTGACAACATGAGGCAGGTATTAATTGTAGGAGAAGATTTTGCTAATGTCAATCAACTGTAAAGGTAATTTTGTGATTTGAGACGGCGAGGTTTTCGTTTAATTGACGACTTTTTCGGTCCTGCGATTCAGATCAGCTTGAAAATTATGTCGCCGTTCGTTTGCCTCTAGCGGTTTGACTCGCTGTCAAAAAAAGTGCTGGATGTCGTTTGGCTGGCCACAATACCTTTAGTTGCTGGGCCGCCGGTACTGGCATGGATAGTTAAGAGACTGGCTTCTACTGTCGATGGTAGTGGAAGTCCTTTCTCAGAGCAAATTTCTGAGTGTAAAGACCAAAACGGTTTATGTAACAAGCACGACTGTCGACTCAATGTTGATTCCTACATATTCCACAGCTGGATTATTTTTCAAAACATCTGCAACGTCAATTTATGTATGTATATTTTCTTGATACAAGATTATCCCAAGAAAGTTATATGATTTGATTTGATTTGTATACTTGTATTATTATTGTTCTTTATATCTATTTTGATTATAAATCTTGTTCTTAAACATTATGCACGTAATTCAGTCTTCGGACTGCGAGGTGTTCTTTCTTAATAAACGGTTTATAATCAAAAGAAAACCATTGGTCCACCTTGTTGCAACGCTGTGTACGCGCGTCAAGAAATCCGCATTTTGACTTCCGGTCTCTTCTTCACATCTTACTTCCGTTCCCCCCAACTGGCAAGTTTCATCCCTTGTCACTTTATTATTTTCGGTGAGTGATCGGATCCTCCGAGAAATTTGCGAGTCCCAGACTTCCGTTATCTTGGTTCCAGACCTCGCACTAGCAGACCGCGCGCATATTAAAAATTCAAAATGGCGACCACAAAAAAACAAAATTTGATCTTTTATTCATATTCTAAACGGATGTGAGGGCTCCCTATGCCAAATATAGAAGTTTTACTTGAAAGCCTCGGAGCCATGTTAGAATATTGATATATCCAAAGTGGCCTATTGTCAACAAATCTTAACAAAGATTGCTTTCGTTAGCTTTGATATTGTGGTAAAACACAAATCGAGCTGGTGTGGTTTAGTGTGGCACTGGTGAAATTCCACTGATTCGGGATTAATTCACATGTTTTTTAACCAATCTGAATGCAGAAATTGTTGCTTATTATTCAGAAAATCGCGCCACAAGCTGAATCTGCAAAGTACTTCAAAATATGGTTTTTCCCCCGATTTGGGGGTGGGGTGGGGGGGATGGCGGCGTTGTATGCATGCGCATGCAAGTTATCCTGGACTCTCGTTTCGCCTGCCCGGGTTCAGTCCCTATCAGGGGCGGGAAGAAAAGAGAGCTCAGGGAGTGGACCGGCGACATCTGCGCGACCAATCAGATGGCAATTTCCCTGATAGCTGGGCTATTTTTAATTAGTATCAATTTACCGTAGTCCATTGTGAATCCGTGAATTTGATTGGCTATATTACCGTTTTCTATCTGCTGATAGAACACAGTTCCGCATCAGTGCACATCGCGCATCACGTTTGAAATTGATGTAACATAACAAAACAGTTCTTTTCTACGCGTTACTTGACATTTTTTTCTTTTTATGCAATGAGACTACCGTAAATTTATACTTAAACAATTAGACTACTCGCCCTCGTTTTCTACGAGCGATAGTCAACTCGGCTGAGCCTCGTTGACTATCTGCTCGTAGAAAACTCGGGCTCGTAGTCTAATTGTTAATAACTTCAAACATTCAGTGGATGAAATTAATATTAAAAGTCTAATTCATTGGCACTGAATGACTTTTTATCATATTAGATTTTCTGTCAACTAGGTCACAGTACAGCAATGGATATTTCTTTTAAATTTGTTATTCTTTACTCAATCATAGCATTTGTTTTTAATTTGAAGACCATGTTTTCTTATTCCACAAGAGTAAATCCCATTTGATGACCATTTAACCCCTGCAGTGCCTAGGACGTACTTATAGATTTTATTCTGTCTAACGCCAGACGATTTTACTCCCTTGGCACTGAAGGGGTTAAAAAACTATCTTCCTTAAATGCTCCATTTTCAAGAAGTGGCCCTATTCTTTACTCCTAAGCTTTAACTTCAAAGCCATTGTGCATTATAACTTTGACAAGCTTTAAAGAAGGCGTTTGATGTGATTTGCAAATACTCCGGCCTGCTTGACATGCATTCTGACCAAAAAAATTATGATAATGATAAAGATCATCAGCATACCACCCACTTAAAATTATAATGCAGTTTAATTTATTATTTTTTTTTTTTGCTACCCTGACCTTTACAGGAATCTGGATTTTAACTCTATTCGCAGTATTGAAGAGAATGTATTTTCCAGCCTTAAGAGTTTAGTTTTTCTGTAAGTTTAACGCCACTGTTAAAAAAAGGTTTACTAGTATAAATGGAAAAGAATTAACCGTTTCAAAGAAAACCTTCCATTACATTATCTAGGCAATTCACATGCAAGTAATACAGCTGCTGATTGGTTAACATTTGAAGTCTTCCTGAAAAATGACGCGGTTTTAACGGAACGTTTAGATCTAAGATTTACAAAATATACTTAATTATGGGTGAACTCTCATAATATTCAATCACTGATGGTACATGGAGCTCGGCTGATCCCCTTCGTCAGTATGCGATGAATAGTTTCTGGTCTAATCATCCGCCTCACTCCAAAACTATTAGTTCACAAACAGAAACGATGTTTATTCCACAGCATAAATCAAAGCACATTAAGCTACCGGCCTAACTTCCATTGAATTTGTGTCAATTCTGTTCACCGTAGGTGTGGTTTCTAATATCTGTGCTTTCCGTGTCATATTTTTGCAGAAGTCTGTCTTCAAACAACATTCAACAGCTTCCACCTAAAGTATTCCAACATACACAAAGGCTTTATCTCCTGTAAGAGGAACAACGGTGAAATTGAAGCTTGTTCGTAGATAGACAAATACAGTCGGGCAGTTTCTCACGGATACTTAAAGGGCAAAGCTGCGATAGCCTTTTTTATGAGCAGATCCAGGATTTTAAAATGGGGGGTGAATTTTTGTAATAATGTGAGAGAAATCAAATATTATTTCAATATTTGAGGGATAAGAAAAAAAATAAAGATTCACCCATTTCACCTCCCCTGGATCCGCGCCTGATGAGGGCAACCGTATTCTACCATTTGTAGGAACAGATAAGACTACATAAACATTGTTGTCCGGGTCTAATAGATAAAGCGGCGAAAGGCGTCGAAGTAACACAAGAACAGCCTTGGAAACACAATGAGTTGAAGGGAGCCTGAGCACGCGTGTTTTTGAGAAGCGGACGGCAACCGGAAAAGAAAATTACACATTCTACAGGACCGTATTGTCTCCTGGATTTTTATACCACTCATCTCTAATGGAGAAAAGATACTTAGCAATGTGACTGTGGTTGTGTGAAAGCAAGTTAAAACTTCAGGTGGCCGTCCGCGTCTCAAAAACGCGCATGCTTAAGCTCAATTTTTTAAAACAACGAAAGAACGTCACTGGTCACAAGCGCATCAAACAATGTCGACCTTTCATCTCGAATTACAACCTTGTAGCAAGCCGTAATAACCTGCGAAAAGTATAAAAAATATTACCTTACGAAGCAAAACTTGAAACAGAAACTATCTAACAACTTACCATATGACGAAAAGACGGCATAAGCGAGAGAAATTAAATCACAATTTTAGTGCATTATACACGATCCCTTCCTCGCGTGCTATTGAAAGGTGAACCAACTTCTCAAGCATTATAGTCTTACGTAATCTCTATTGAAAACTCTGTAACCACGGAATGAACATAACATTACCGACTTGTTGAGGTCACGATGATGATGTTGGCTTTTTTTCTGAACAATTATAGTAAAGTTTACATATAACGCGCTCTCTGATTGGCTGAAACAGCGTGCTTTATCAAAGAACAGAGCACAGGTTGATGACATTAAGCTGGCTTTCAAATTTTTGCTTCGGAATTTTGACAAATTTGACCCAACATTCCCTCTGCATGACTCAGACAAAAGCAATATAAACGAGCTATTTGTCAACAGTAAATGTAGCTCACGGAGACCATTGATGACAACAGTAGTGTTGAAACTGTACGAAAATAAGTTTTGCTAGATTCCGACAAAAACACGAAGCGAAATAAACAATTTTTCAGCTTAGCGAATTCTTCGATGAAAGACATGTAACAATTATTCCATGAGCGCGAGTTGGATATGAGATGATAGATAGCCAACGAGGCGCGTATATAATCATCTCATATCCAATAAGCGCGAGTGGAATAACTGTTTTATTAAGAACGCCCCCAAAATATAGAAAACTAGACTACAATAAAAACAAAAAGGCCCAAAAAATAACGCATAAGCGCGCCATTTTTGTAGATCATGGTATATGTATAGGAAATCGTATGAACGCGAGTGCATTTCGTGATATATGGGCACGAGTGATGTTTTTCAAGTTCTCAAAATTGCACGAGCCGCAGGCGAGTGCAATTTGAGAACTTGAAAAACATCACGAGTGACCATATATCACGAAATGCACGAGCGATCAATACTATTTTTTATTTATAATATTCTCAACAAAATTATAAAAAAAATCAAGAAAACGCCACCGTCACACTTCTATGGACAAGCAACTCTGAAGTGGCTTCCAAACTGCTCACATGTTTTATTTCAACCAATCAATTACAACCTAGTGACAGGTAAACCAAGCGTGAATTTTGAGGAAAACTCCAGAAACTTTATGAACTGAATAAGTTTTTATGTCAAGAGCATGAAAAATCAGTTAAGCGATGGCAAGTTTGTAATTGTTCCGTAATGAGTTACCTCGAACAGACAGTTAATGCTGATCTGAACTTTTGGGTGAACCGCCTGTCCTTGAATGACACTAAACGTGACTTGACAGTTGTGGAAATTGTTTACCGTAAAAGCATAATGGCTGCTTGCTTGCCGGATCTGTTCCGTACTGGTTGGAAAGAAAATACCACACTGAAAATCCTAGGAAACTGTTTGATGTTGTTGTCTGTGGAGTTCTGCTGATGTGTGATGTGCGATAGCTGCCGATGCTCCCTTTCATTTCCTTCATTGTAGTCGTTCGGCGACTTTTCATTTGCGTGGCCGATCACCTGAATAATAGACTGCCTCTAAACGTTTGCCGCCCTCAGTTGCTTTCCACTACATCGTCTGAGAAATAACTCCTGGACTGGAATCGCCGAGAGTTCTTGCTGTCCATAGTATTTCTTCTTCTTTGCTTGTCACGGCACTTGCCGCGTTCGGCCTCGTCCCTTTTCCTTGCTGGCGAAGATGTTTTACTTTTCCCTCGAGCACTAACTTGGACTGATAAAACTCCCGCGGTCCCGTGTAATTGAGTACATGTAGTCACGTTCTTTTAAATGCCGGTCAAAGGTTGCCAGCATGGACTTCAAACTCTCCGGTTGAACGTTCGTACTCTAATCTATCTTTGGTAAGTACTTCAGCATTTGTAACTTTTCATCGAGATCTTCGTGCTCATACTGCTCCAGTTTAGGATTGAATTTTCTTTCATTTCCCCAGTTTTCCCAGACATTCAACCACGTTTGTGCTAATTTAGTAGTGCTTTTGTTTTGGCTTTAGTTTCAGCTGGTCAACAACTATTTTGTCGGACGAAGTATACCGGCTTTCAGCCATTTTGGTTTTTGCTTCAGTTAAATTTCGCGCTTCCCCTACAGTTTCCATAGCAACTTCCGTATTGCTCTCTATAACCTCCATTTGCACTCTATAATCTATTTATGCACTCGTTATTGACCAATCAAATACTTGAAATTTTGTTGAGTATATTATAATGGCTCATATACCATGATGGCTTAGCCAACGAAAACTCTCGAATTGCATTATCCAATGATCCAGTTTTTAATAATATAATATATTACGAAGGTAGAAATTATACTTAAGAAGTAAAACAACGACAAAGAATACCAAATGAGCTGTCTCTGTTTATGACAGATGTGAAGCTTTATTCAAACAACGCTTACATGCAATATAATGTAGTAACGCTCGCTTCTTAAGTAGCGACCGCTCAGGTCATCTCAGCAAAGTAAACATCAACAAGACTTCGTATCATAGCTCACCCGACGAGTAATCAGTTGAAAGTGTGCTCCTGTGTTCGGAGTTGAACAAGTGGGGGCAGTCTAGTATTTCCATCTTTGACGCTAGTTTGGGCAATCTTGCTCCAAGCGGGTGAAACTGAGCCCGGTAAATAACTGTAGCTCCTTTCAAATAGAACTCAGCATTTCGCAATTTCATCCGCAGCTTTGGGCTCCTTCTTTCGTAATTTCCATTGGAAAAGTACACGTATTCATGAGCCACAATGCGACCGGATTCCTCTGGTCTAGCAACCTTTATTTCTTTACCTGCATTTACGTCCTGATTAAACGCGTTAAACCATTAAAAAAGCGAACTTTGAGGGCATCGTTTTTCTGTCGAAGGCAACTCGAAAGTGAAAGCTTAGCTGAAGTCCAGTTTGCGATTGACAGCGGTCGTCTGGTTAGACAATCGAATTACCTGAACAATTCTAACAAAGGGTTTCCTTGCATACGGCGGCTGAGCCCGCAGTGCGAGCGGCAGTTAAAACTTAGCTACCGAAACGACACGATAATAGCCTTTTTCTTCGCAGGTAACAAAAACAGAGACAATGCTAAAGTTGCTTTGGCTTCTTCTAATACTTAACTCGAGAATTCCGGGTTTAGTATGACCACAAACAGGATATTTTGTTAAAAATAAGACAACTATCACCCTACCTGGCGACACTCGACGAACTACGAGCGAGTTGCCATGCCGACAGCCGGCGACTCAGATTTGGCGCCAAATTAGAAGCTTGGAGACACAAACTTCTTCATGTTTTTCACATTTTAAGAACTAATGGGGTTTTGACAATTGTAAATCCCTTTTCGTGAATATTTAGTGCCATCTTCGGCGACAAAAGTTGGCTGGCTTCAATGCCTTTCCTGTAAACTTACATTGACGTCAGGACAGTAAAGTTTTTCCTGCCTGCTGAATCCTGATTGGTCAATTCAAATTTCCCGCGCGCCGACCGTATGCAAGGTTTGTGATCGGCTTATTTTAGCGTGCTTTATCAGAGAAAAATAAAAATTAAAGTTTGGTTTGAAAATTCAGCAAAAGCGCTGGGAAAATAATTAAATTTTTCATCATAAAACAAATAAAGAAGCCTCGACTGTGCTCTGTTCTGTTGTAAAGCACTTAGGAAGCAGTAAAGCACTCAAGAAGTAGGCAAAAACACTCCACTCCGTGTCGTGTTTTCCCCTACACTTCTTTTGTGCTCTACCGCTTCCTGCGTACTTCACAACTGAACAGAACACAGTCGAGGCTTCTTTATTTGTTAACTACAGAAAATTCCCATATTAAAGCCATGATAAAGTTATTATTTGGACCGACTAAGCGAGCGTGCACGCCAACAGTGAAGTCAATTTACTAACCTCAATCTTCTTTATTCGCAGAGATCTTTCTTTCAACGAAATACGATACCTGCCAAAGGAACTGTTTTGTTGTATGCCGTCGTTACGATCTTTGTAAGTCAGTAACAAAGAGCATTAATTTACAAAAATGTTTCAAAACACTCTGTCCTAATGTAAGGCAGAACGAAATTATAGCCCCTCTCACGGGGTTTGCCGTACGAGGAGGCGACAGACCAGCAGTAGCCCTGTCCGGTTCTTCCACTATTTCATTCAGTAGGCACAAGAGTTACATCAAATAACTGAATTTTGTCACTGTGAACTGAGTAAATATGCTTAGTTTGTCTTATTTCCTTCTTGCTTTTGTTTCTGAATCAGAAACCTGACTTCGAATAAGATTCAAAACCTTAGCGAGAATTTGTTCTCCCGTCTTAGCAGTTTAACAATACTGTAAGTGAAAACGGCTTATTTTTATTTTCATTGTATACAACAAAAAACAGACAGGTTCATTATGAGGGAATAGAATAAGTAAAGAAGGAATAATCTACTTTTTTAGTCTCGCCATATCTTAACATTTTTGTGCTTGAAGGCAATTTGGAAAGTGATACAACATTTTTGTTTGCCGCAGATCTCTTTCTTACAACAGAATAAAATACTTGCCAAATGGATTGTTTCGAACACCCTTGCAGCTTCTGTAGGTATCATCACTTTATTTGTTCACTTATAAGACCACCCACAAATTAAATTGTTTATATGCAATCAGAATTTAAAACAGTTTTAAAATATAATTTAAAAGATTTCTTGTAAATCAATTGCCATTTTGCTTGTGATTTATCAAATACAAGTCGTATTCATTAAGATATTTCTACAGTATATTGCTAAAAATTTCAAAGTAAGTCACATTTGAAACCTAAAATTTAAATTCTTACTCAAATGTACCTGTCATTTCTAATCGCTTGATTCATTGATTACTAGAGATTTGCATAACAACATGATAAGATTGATATCAAATGAGACGTTTTACGACGGTGATGACATCGAGTATCTGTACGTATTGGACCTAGATGAGTGTATGTGAAATATGTAAAATCAATTTAACGCTGCTATGGCTATCATTGAACGAAGTTGGCGCCATGAAAGTAAACAAAATGAAGTTAATAGTAAATAAGCATATTTTGCTAACCACTGCAAGCCCTAGGGCCATGCTAGCACTGAGAATATCGCCGGGCCCCAGGTCTTGATTGTAAGAACAGAGCACAGATAGGTCTGTAGAAAAATACCGAGAGCCGACCGGACATTTATTAAACGACTGAAAATGCTTAGAAAAATTTCCAGAACTACAGACTGGAAAAACACCGCTAACTTCAAGCGCGCAAAACTGATTGTGAGCCGTCTGGAGTCACGTCTACGCTATTTGGCAACTTTATAAAAAGCTAGAAGGTGTATTCGCATCAATTGAATTGCACAAAACCAATGATCTAGTTTTGTTATTGAAGACTATTTTGAACGGGTACTGAAAGTGTTTCCTGTCGCCCGAGCTACGGATGGCATGGATGGAAATGGATTGAAACTTGAAAAAATTGGCCATTTTTTTCAAGCGTTTATGCT
Organism: Platygyra sinensis; assembly: GCA_019787425.1. Classification (NCBI taxonomy): domain Eukaryota; kingdom Metazoa; phylum Cnidaria; class Anthozoa; order Scleractinia; family Merulinidae; genus Platygyra; species Platygyra sinensis. The sequence continues at coordinate 10,749 of JAHPZR010036455.1, forward strand.
ACGTGTTCAAAAATCATCAAGAAATTTATTATGGTTAGCCCTCTCGGATATAATTCATTTGATATCTTCGTAATAGCTTTACAGAAGCATTTTGTTAATGATTAAAGGCTCAAAGTAATGATTTTAGCACAGAATTGACCTAAAACAGCAAAATCCTCGTGACACTGCTCCTTTAAACAAAACAGGGAAAGGAAGTTGGAAGAAAAGGAAAAGGAATATTTTATGTGAAAACAAGCCTCTTTAGAAAACGTAAGCCATAATAATGTTACCAGAAAATCTTTACGAGTGATGTTACGGGGTCATTTGGAACAGTGCTTGAACTTCGTCGTGCAATAAACAAACGAAACAACATTATAACAAATAGTCAACAGTAAACGGTAAATGGCAAATGGTAAATAGTAAACTCTAAAGCTTTAAGTTAATGATTATGATCTACGTAGAATAATTGGCGATTTGGGAAGTAACTATGCACATTTTCTATTTTCGTTAATTTTTAGGTTTCTAGGTGCGAATCGACTGACGAATATTCCGCATCGAGCCTTCTTTTATCAGAATAATTTTATGTAAGTATCGAGGGACAGTGCGAAGTCAGTGTATATTCCAATTTAGGGGAAAATCCAACTCGGTCGTGTGTACACAACCTCGGTCAAGATAAATCAATCCAAAAGTCTGATTATGACGCTGTATTCACCGCCCCGTGGAGAACATACCATTTAAAGCTTGGTACTAGGCCATGCCACATTTGTGGCCAGTAAACTTGTGGATTACTGAATCTGAAGGCACGATTTCTAGTCTAGGTTGGGTCAAAACAGTATAAGATTAAAAGTTAAAGATTCATATAGTTCGAATGTAGAACATCAACTGACAATTATTATAGCAAGACAAGAATAATAGGATAAGAATGAATAGTGTGAACAAAAACGAAAGAAATGTTTGTCAACGGTTGATGCGTGACACTTATATAAACGTTCAAAAGAAAATAAAAATAAAATCTGATAACGTAGAACTGTGACATGTAAAAGTGTCATCTTCTAAAGACACACACGTTTCGGGCGTAGCCCTTCTTCATTGTGAAACTCACCAAAATTGATAATGACAAAGAGAAGGACAGAAATAAGCTTGTACGCTGAATTTTCATTAGGGAGCTTAAGCAACGACGACGGTGACGCCGAGGACGACGCCAAGTAAAAAATGAATTTAAATTTTACAAGCAAAATTCGTGATTGTTTAGATCTGTTCAGTACGCCAATGGCTCTAAAAACGTGCTAAAGCTAAATATGCAATGGCGGCTTTCACTTAATTCTAAATGGATTTACGAAAAATTAGCTGTTGTCGTTGGCGTTCCTCAGACTCCGCAGAACTTGGTCATTTCACGTTGTTGTTTTGCGGAGGACAGAAATGTAAAAAGCTTTATAACGCACGTACACAGCTATTGTTTTGCTCATTAAACCTTTTGTTTGGTGGCGTTCTGGTTGCCGTTGTCGTGATGGTTTGCTTAAGTTTCCGATAAGAGAAGGGCGACGACGGTCCAATTGTTAATGCTTAACAGACCTATTCATTCAATTATTGTTTATTTGGGCATCGGGTACCAGAATCCGTAATTAATAAATTAGATTACATGACCGCCCGAAAAGCACTTATAACTGGAAAATACTTGCAATAACATGAAATGTCATTAAGAACATTTGAAAATCGTCAACAAAGGTTTCGTAGATCGATAGCCATCTTTGACAAATCGTTTGTCACAATTTTTATAAGTTTACCACTGGTAAGAACGACCGCGATGCCTAAATTAGCTGCATTGTCCGGGTTACTATTTATCTCTGTGCTAATTTTTGTTTAAGAATGGTATCGGATAATCCTATAACCACAATCGATCCGGAGGCATTTAGGATGTTTTCCCTCTTTCCACTGGACGTGTAAGTTATCACTATAGTGGAATATCATTGGACCAGGGACCCGTTTTTCGAAAGCCCGGAAACTTTTCGGGCCCGCAAAGTCATTTAGTTAAACGGTATTTAAACACAGAGAGGTGTATGCCAATGAAAGTTCTTGTATGAATGGAACCTCTGTTCATGTAAAGACTATGTGCATGAAACTGCAGAGATTTTGCTACGGCTTTTCAGGTGCGAAAACTTTCGAGTCCTTAATTCGGGAAACGGGCCCGGACCTAGAAATATGTGTAGAAATACCTCACATTGGAAATAGTAAGTTAAATTTTTTGACAGCTGACTCGTTAGAAACCTAGTCCATAGAAATTAAGGTAAAAGATCGTTTCATTTTTCGTACTCTCTCTCTCTCCGTTTGCGACTGCCCATAAATCATAATTTTATTTTCTTCCCAAGAAACGTAGCTTTAATTTCACTATTGTTTTACATTTTCCTTGCTTTACGTAAACGATAAAATAAAGTTTACATGAATGGAATATTAACAACAACAGGAAGCTAAGTAACTGTTTGCTTTTCTCCTTACAAAAGGTATTTGCTCCGGACGAAGCTAAAGATATTGAGCTCAGACTCCTTCGCCAACCTCCGTGGTCGTAATTTGAAAATGTAAATCATACTGAGTGTACTAACAGAGTATATCGGCTGTAAGCCTTGAGAGAACGGATCCATGGAAGTGACATCCGTACAAAAATAAATCTGATGGTCAATACACTTCTGAGGGAAACAGTGGGATTTGGTATTGTGGTATTGGACAATTTTTAATGGGACGTTTCGGTATTAACAGACATACAGGCTCCCATTCAGGCTGTTTTTGAACGCGGGTTTCTAACAATTTTTTTTTACATATTTATTTCTTTTATTTTAATTGTTCCTTCAATCCCTTATAACACAGTATTATTATTATAATAAAATACATGAAATAATGACTCGATTCTGATTGGCTGAGAGAAGTGCAGATTAAGTGTAACAACAGTGCAAAAAGTGTAACACCGGTGCAAAAGTGCAAAACTAATGCAAGTTACACATCGTAATTCGTATAGGTAATCATACGGTTTCGAGTTCAATTTGGAATTAATTTGCACGAGTGAGTTTTTCAAAAAGGCGAAATTGCACGAGCCGCTTCGGCTAGTGCAATTTCACCTTTTTGAAAAACTCACAAGTGCAAATTAATTCCAAATTGAACGAGAAAAACCGTATGATTACTTATTAATAATGAAAAATTCGCGTAGAGTAACTGCCGGAAGTTCTTATTGCAGACAGGAAGCGAGCTTTTGACGCGGATTTGACACTTTATTTAGTGATTGGCTGATGAAGATCAGCTGATAATGCTACAACTCAAAGCGCTTCGTTTAAAATATTTGGCACATGGAATCGTCGAGGAAAGTTTTCAAATAAGACTTAGAAGAAACTTTTCAGGGATCTCAAGCCTAAATAATGCAAAAAGTATTTCAAAAGCATTGTTTAATCGGAGTCTGATGAATCGCTCTCGATTAGATGGACGCGACGACGCTTAATGGGCTTCACACTTGGACTTGCCGCTTTTGAAGACTTGCTGCTTTTGAAGTTGAATGAAACCTGGCAGTAGTTGAACGTGTTCAACAGATTTTGCTCTTGAGCTCTCATCATTGTCGGATTGAGCGATGTGGAACTTTGGTTTAATCCAAATGCTGATGAACTGGGCATCGAAATCGGTTGCAATGGCACTCGCGCTCTCGGCGGTTGTAGAAATTGAGCTGAAGAGGCAAGCGGCTCTTGTTGGCTGCCAGGAAATTCTGTGGATACTGTCGGTTGTGGATTGAAGTTATTCCTGCCTGAAATAGCATACGAAAGTTGGCGCTGTTCTTCTTCATTTGCCTCGTCGTAGTCGTCTAATGACTGAATGTTCTTGTGTCCGGTGACTTTTACAATACCCGACCGCTCGACGTTCGCTTTCTTCAATTTGCTCACAACCGTTTTGCGAGCGCTGTGGTTGGTGAACCTTTTGTCGCTGCTTTCGAGACTAGTATCTGCCACAATGCTCTTCATCATATTATTTATTTTGTTTTCTCCCATTGGTTGTACTTTAAACCACACGTTGTCATCTGGCTTTCTGTTTGTCTTGATGGAGAGGTAAAATGGACCAGTCGTCTTCAGGTTTTGAGGTCGGCGACTCACAAACTGCTTAAAAAGAGCTACTGGGCATCTTTCTCCACCAACGGCAAACATTCGTGGCTGAAAATCGCGGAGCTTTGTGTGCAAGCCTCCTTGTCGGGTTTTGGTCTGCCCTTCAGTGAACTGTACGAACTCCACGCCGTTGTCGTCTTTGCAAAGCTGGAAGTCATCCAATTTCATGTCGTGATGTTCTTGCCGGCCACGGAGACCAAAGTGCTGGGTAAGTATCCACCACATTGTGTTAACTAAGGCCTCTGGGGTTGAACTTCCGAGCTTGCTCTCCTTCCATAGCACTTCTTCTTCTTCTTTTGTCAAATTTCTTGCTTTGTTTGGGCGCTTACCTCGACCAGCCTGTCGTAGCAATTTCGCTTTTCCCTCCAAGACCTGTTTCGACGAGTGGAATTCCCGGTCTTTTACGATGGACAATGGATACTGTTTTTCTTTCAATGTCTGTCGAGGGCAGCAATCATGACTCTAAGGCTGTCTGGCTCATAATCTTCGCCGTTTTTGTTCTTCACTTC
>JAHPZR010036457.1:0-12270 GCA_019787425.1 Platygyra sinensis
CCTTCTTTTATCAGAATAATTTTATGTAAGTATCGAGGGACAGTGCGAAGTCAGTGTATATTCCAATTTAGGGGAAAATCCAACTCGGTCGTGTGTACACAACCTCGGTCAAGATAAATCAATCCAAAAGTCTGATTATGACGCTGTATTCACCGCCCCGTGGAGAACATACCATTTAAAGCTTGGTACTAGGCCATGCCACATTTGTGGCCAGTAAACTTGTGGATTACTGAATCTGAAGGCACGATTTCTAGTCTAGGTTGGGTCAAAACAGTATAAGATTAAAAGTTAAAGATTCATATAGTTCGAATGTAGAACATCAACTGACAATTATTATAGCAAGACAAGAATAATAGGATAAGAATGAATAGTGTGAACAAAAACGAAAGAAATGTTTGTCAACGGTTGATGCGTGACACTTATATAAACGTTCAAAAGAAAATAAAAATAAAATCTGATAACGTAGAACTGTGACATGTAAAAGTGTCATCTTCTAAAGACACACACGTTTCGGGCGTAGCCCTTCTTCATTGTGAAACTCACCAAAATTGATAATGACAAAGAGAAGGACAGAAATAAGCTTGTACGCTGAATTTTCATTAGGGAGCTTAAGCAACGACGACGGTGACGCCGAGGACGACGCCAAGTAAAAAATGAATTTAAATTTTACAAGCAAAATTCGTGATTGTTTAGATCTGTTCAGTACGCCAATGGCTCTAAAAACGTGCTAAAGCTAAATATGCAATGGCGGCTTTCACTTAATTCTAAATGGATTTACGAAAAATTAGCTGTTGTCGTTGGCGTTCCTCAGACTCCGCAGAACTTGGTCATTTCACGTTGTTGTTTTGCGGAGGACAGAAATGTAAAAAGCTTTATAACGCACGTACACAGCTATTGTTTTGCTCATTAAACCTTTTGTTTGGTGGCGTTCTGGTTGCCGTTGTCGTGATGGTTTGCTTAAGTTTCCGATAAGAGAAGGGCGACGACGGTCCAATTGTTAATGCTTAACAGACCTATTCATTCAATTATTGTTTATTTGGGCATCGGGTACCAGAATCCGTAATTAATAAATTAGATTACATGACCGCCCGAAAAGCACTTATAACTGGAAAATACTTGCAATAACATGAAATGTCATTAAGAACATTTGAAAATCGTCAACAAAGGTTTCGTAGATCGATAGCCATCTTTGACAAATCGTTTGTCACAATTTTTATAAGTTTACCACTGGTAAGAACGACCGCGATGCCTAAAATTAGCTGCATTGTCCGGGTTACTATTTATCTCTGTGCTAATTTTTGTTTAAGAATGGTATCGGATAATCCTATAACCACAATCGATCCGGAGGCATTTAGGATGTTTTCCCTCTTTCCACTGGACGTGTAAGTTATCACTATAGTGGAATATCATTGGACCAGGGACCCGTTTTTCGAAAGCCCGGAAACTTTTCGGGCCCGCAAAGTCATTTAGTTAAACGGTATTTAAACACAGAGAGGTGTATGCCAATGAAAGTTCTTGTATGAATGGAACCTCTGTTCATGTAAAGACTATGTGCATGAAACTGCAGAGATTTTGCTTACGGCTTTTTCAGGTGCGAAAACTTTCGAGTCCTTAATTCGGGAAACGGGCCCGGACCTAGAAATATGTGTAGAAATACCTCACATTGGAAATAGTAAGTTAAATTTTTTGACAGCTGACTCGTTAGAAACCTAGTCCATAGAAATTAAGGTAAAAGATCGTTTCATTTTTCGTACTCTCTTCTCTCCGTTTGCGACTGCCCATAAATCATAATTTTATTTTCTTCCCAAGAAACGTAGCTTTAATTTCACTATTGTTTTACATTTTCCTTGCTTTACGTAAACGATAAAATAAAGTTTACATGAATGGAATATTAACAACAACAGGAAGCTAAGTAACTGTTTGCTTTTCTCCTTACAAAAGGTATTTGCTCCGGACGAAGCTAAAGATATTGAGCTCAGACTCCTTCGCCAACCTCCGTGGTCGTAATTTGAAAATGTAAATCATACTGAGTGTACTAACAGAGTATATCGGCTGTAAGCCTTGAGAGAACGGATCCATGGAAGTGACATCCGTACAAAAATAAATCTGATGGTCAATACACTTCTGAGGGAAACAGTGGGATTTGGTATTGTGGTATTGGACAATTTTTAATGGGACGTTTCGGTATTAACAGACATACAGGCTCCCATTCAGGCTGTTTTTGAACGCGGGTTTCTAACAATTTTTTTTTTACATATTTATTTCTTTTATTTTAATTGTTCCTTCAATCCCTTATAACACAGTATTATTATTATAATAAAATACATGAAATAATGACTCGATTCTGATTGGCTGAGAGAAGTGCAGATTAAGTGTAACAACAGTGCAAAAAGTGTAACACCGGTGCAAAAGTGCAAAACTAATGCAAGTTACACATCGTAATTCGTATAGGTAATCATACGGTTTCGAGTTCAATTTGGAATTAATTTGCACGAGTGAGTTTTTCAAAAAGGCGAAATTGCACGAGCCGCTTCGGCTAGTGCAATTTCACCTTTTTGAAAAACTCACAAGTGCAAATTAATTCCAAATTGAACGAGAAAAACCGTATGATTACTTATTAATAATGAAAAATTCGCGTAGAGTAACTGCCGGAAGTTCTTATTGCAGACAGGAAGCGAGCTTTTGACGCGGATTTGACACTTTATTTAGTGATTGGCTGATGAAGATCAGCTGATAATGCTACAACTCAAAGCGCTTCGTTTAAAATATTTGGCACATGGAATCGTCGAGGAAAGTTTTCAAATAAGACTTAGAAGAAACTTTTCAGGGATCTCAAGCCTAAATAATGCAAAAAGTATTTCAAAAGCATTGTTTAATCGGAGTCTGATGAATCGCTCTCGATTAGATGGACGCGACGACGCTTAATGGGCTTCACACTTGGACTTGCCGCTTTTGAAGACTTGCTGCTTTTGAAGTTGAATGAAACCTGGCAGTAGTTGAACGTGTTCAACAGATTTTGCTCTTGAGCTCTCATCATTGTCGGATTGAGCGATGTGGAACTTTGGTTTAATCCAAATGCTGATGAACTGGGCATCGAAATCGGTTGCAATGGCACTCGCGCTCTCGGCGGTTGTAGAAATTGAGCTGAAGAGGCAAGCGGCTCTTGTTGGCTGCCAGGAAATTCTGTGGATACTGTCGGTTGTGGATTGAAGTTATTCCTGCCTGAAATAGCATACGAAAGTTGGCGCTGTTCTTCTTCATTTGCCTCGTCGTAGTCGTCTAATGACTGAATGTTCTTGTGTCCGGTGACTTTTACAATACCCGACCGCTCGACGTTCGCTTTCTTCAATTTGCTCACAACCGTTTTGCGAGCGCTGTGGTTGGTGAACCTTTTGTCGCTGCTTTCGAGACTAGTATCTGCCACAATGCTCTTCATCATATTATTTATTTTGTTTTCTCCCATTGGTTGTACTTTAAACCACACGTTGTCATCTGGCTTTCTGTTTGTCTTGATGGAGAGGTAAAATGGACCAGTCGTCTTCAGGTTTTGAGGTCGGCGACTCACAAACTGCTTAAAAAGAGCTACTGGGCATCTTTCTCCACCAACGGCAAACATTCGTGGCTGAAAATCGCGGAGCTTTGTGTGCAAGCCTCCTTGTCGGGTTTTGGTCTGCCCTTCAGTGAACTGTACGAACTCCACGCCGTTGTCGTCTTTGCAAAGCTGGAAGTCATCCAATTTCATGTCGTGATGTTCTTGCCGGCCACGGAGACCAAAGTGCTGGGTAAGTATCCACCACATTGTGTTAACTAAGGCCTCTGGGGTTGAACTTCCGAGCTTGCTCTCCTTCCATAGCACTTCTTCTTCTTCTTTTGTCAAATTTCTTGCTTTGTTTGGGCGCTTACCTCGACCAGCCTGTCGTAGCAATTTCGCTTTTCCCTCCAAGACCTGTTTCGACGAGTGGAATTCCCGGTCTTTTACGATGGACAATGGATACTGTTTTTCTTTCAAATGTCTGTCGAGGGCAGCAATCATGACTCTAAGGCTGTCTGGCTCATAATCTTCGCCGTTTTTGTTCTTCACTTCGTTTAATTCCGTTTAAGGTAATTCCCTCGAAATTGTTCTAATATCAAACTTTTTTTGAAACTTGACATAGTTAACATTCATGATATGAACATTAAAAAAATGCAATAAAAAATGGGGTCACTGTGCTCGTTTACGCGTCAGCAGGCTCTTAAAATGGGGTATTTTTACTGGTTGTGCGTTAAAAATTCGAATCACCTTCATACAAGAAATAAGTCTCGGTTACTTGAAAGACACAAAATTTTATCTTGAAAACAAAGCTTCATTTATTCACATAGGCACTATTGCTTCATTTAAGCCGTTTTTGATTGCCTGGTTGTGGGAATATTGCACTTTTTCGGACAGTTTCGTGGTTAGCGTGAAGTCCTCGTCTTGGCCAAAACACACCCAGTAGGGAACTATTTTCCAAAAAAAAAATCATGTTCTACTATCAAACTTTTTTCCTTTTTCAAATATGTTCTTTTTTTGACTGTTCTTAGCAAATACCTGAAAAAAAAGTCGGGGGTCACCGTGCTCGTTTAAGAGAAAAGGAGCATTTATTTCGCTATCGAGCTTAGTTTGAGGGAAATCGCTTACGTTTTGCACGTGCACGCGCTCATGTGCGCGCGCTAATGACGCAAAAATCGTGCGCAGTAGGAATGCGCAATGCAATACTAAGGAATAGCGAAGCGCGAAGTCTAAAAATAGAATGCAAATCACTGAATTCCCCGCGAGACTCAGTCGACATAAGCTTGTTCTGAGGGAAATACAGGGAATATAAGCGAAATTTTTGTTTCACAAGTGTTTTAGGAACACCGGCTTTTGCTCTTAAAGAAATCTTCAAATCATCCACCATTCCAGTTTGTTTGTCTGAGTCTTGTCTGAGTCATGACGTCACTCGCGCGCTTCGCTATTACCTTAATTAGTGCAACTAAGAGATTTATTTAGGTAAGTGAACTCATACAATGCGCTATAAAGCAGCCTTGTAAAAATTCTCTCAGCGGAACTATTTTTACGGCTACCAGTGTTATTTTCTAGACGAAAGAAGTAATACCCTGAAGTCATGCTGCATAAAATCCGTGACAAAAAGGATCCATCTAGCCATGTATATTAACGTCTTTTTTTTCAACCAGCTGGTCACGTTCGCTACCGTGTGAAGTAGTTTGCGTGACTCACGATAAAGTACCAGTACAGTCCTATTGAAAAACCATTGAAGCGATTGAATTGGTCTATTGATAAGCTGAGTTGTAAAACCTTGTTCGGAGTTCTTATCTTGGATTTATTTTCAATTTTATACTTTAAAAAATATGGTAGGAATGTACAAAATAGAAACGATAGTCGGAAATAATAACAATTGTCCAATAATTACAATTGAATAAATAAGTGAGAGATGCGTTGAAGTGACCTCACGGAAAATTCTCTCAACGGAACAGTTTTTACGGGCCACCTGTAATTTTTTCCAGGCAAGTAGAATAAAGAACCTGCTTTCATTTGGTTATAATTATTTGCCTGACTGAAATATAACAGACAGTATTTAACAAGTTCAAGTTTGCAAATGTTAGCCTTATGACTTTAGGTCCGTAAATGGTTCAGCTTCCGAAGGTCACTGAACTATTTTGTAAAACAAACCATTTTCAAACAATATTTAGTCCGAGTAAAGCTTAAGAGATGCCCCACAGCCCGTGTAAAGGAGATGTTAAGACAACGTTTGGTACGTCCATACGAGGATGTTAAACATGTGTCAAATTCCAAGTCTCATGGCCTCCGCGGAAGACCCTGTGGCCGAATTTTCAAGTTTTGCAAATTTTGAAGAAAAGAAAGGGAAATCGAACCTTTTGATGTCATTTCCGAAAACAGGTAACCAAATGGGTTCTTTTGGTCAAATAAAAAAAATTGTTATTCCGCTTCTGTCGGCCGATTCTCGATATTTTCGGACTTACGCTCTTAATAATACAAACATGAAAAATTCGCGCGGAGAAAATGCCGGAAGGTGTTTCTTGAAGTCATTTTTTTCGCATTCGAGAAAACTTTTTTCAGAGTGTCCGCACACAATTTTTTGCCATTGCTTCACATGATATCATTGGCCTACAAAATTTCTCGCTGTCTTTCTGCCAAATATAATCCATAATAATATACATGAAAAAATTACTCAATTCTGATTGGCTGAGAGCAGTGCAGTTCAAGTGTAACACCGGTGCAAAATGTGTAACACCGGTGCAAAAAGTGTAACACCGGTGCAAATTACACATCGAAATTCTGGATTATGATTGGCTGAAAGACAATAGGAATTTTTTAAAGCCAATGATATCACGTAAAAATGATGACGAAAATTTTGTGCGGAAACTTTGAAAAAAGTTTTCTCGAGTGAGAAAAAATGGCTGCATTAAATCAAGAAAGGTTTACGCTGGCCACTGATGATATGATAGAAGAATTGCGAAATGGTGCAAAAAATATGAACACCACTAAAAGTACGTCGTTTTGGTTAAGTGTGTGGAAGACGTGGTGCGAAGGAATGAGCGTAGGTTTGAATATCGAGGAACACGAACCGGCTGAACTCAACAGATTACTCGAAAAATTCTACGCCGAAGTGAAGAACAAAAACGGCGAAGATTATGAGCCAGACAGCCTTAGAGTCATGATTGCTGCCCTCGACAGACATTTGAAAGAAAAACAGTATCCATTGTCCATCGTAAAAGACCGGGAATTCCACTCGTCGAAACAGGTCTTGGAGGGAAAAGCGAAATTGCTACGACAGGCTGGTCGAGGTAAGCGCCCAAACAAAGCAAGAAATTTGACAAAAGAAGAAGAAGAAGTGCTATGGAAGGAGAGCAAGCTCGGAAGTTCAACCCCAGAGGCCTTAGTTAACACAATGTGGTGGATACTTACCCAGCACTTTGGTCTCCGTGGCCGGCAAGAACATCACGACATGAAATTGGATGACTTCCAGCTTTGCAAAGACGACAACGGCGTGGAGTTCGTACAGTTCACTGAAGGGCAGACCAAAACCCGACAAGGAGGCTTGCACACAAAGCTCCGCGATTTTCAGCCACGAATGTTTGCCGTTGGTGGAGAAAGATGCCCAGTAGCTCTTTTTAAGCAGTTTGTGAGTCGCCGACCTCAAAACCTGAAGACGACTGGTCCATTTTACCTCTCCATCAAGACAAACAGAAAGCCAGATGACAACGTGTGGTTTAAAGTACAACCAATGGGAGAAAACAAAATAAATAATATGATGAAGAGCATTGTGGCAGATACTAGTCTCGAAAGCAGCGACAAAAGGTTCACCAACCACAGCGCTCGCAAAACGGTTGTGAGCAAATTGAAGAAAGCGAACGTCGAGCGGTCGGGTATTGTAAAAGTCACCGGACACAAGAACATTCAGTCATTAGACGACTACGACGAGGCAAATGAAGAAGAACAGCGCCAACTTTCGTATGCTATTTCAGGCAGGAATAACTTCAATCCACAACCGACAGTATCCACAGAATTTCCTGGCAGCCAACAAGAGCCGCTTGCCTCTTCAGCTCAATTTCTACAACCGCCGAGAGCGCGAGTGCCATTGCAACCGATTTCGATGCCCAGTTCATCAGCATTTGGATTAAACCAAAGTTCCACATCGCTCAATCCGACAATGATGAGAGCTCAAGAGCAAAATCTGTTGAACACGTTCAACTACTGCCAGGTTTCATTCAACTTCAAAAGCAGCAAGTCTTCAAAAGCGGCAAGTCCAAGTGTGAAGCCCATTAAGCGTCGTCGCGTCCATCTAATCGAGAGCGATTCATCAGACTCCGATTAAACAATGCTTTTGAAATACTTTTTGCATTATTTAGGCTTGAGATCCCTGAAAAGTTTCTTCTAAGTCTTATTTGAAAACTTTCCTCGACGATTCCATGTGCCAAATATTTTAAACGAAGCGCTTTGAGTTGTAGCATTATCAGCTGATCTTCATCAGCCAATCACTAAATAAAGTGTCAAATCCGCGTCAAAAGCTCGCTTCCTGTCTGCAATAAGAACTTCCGGCAGTTACTCTACGCGAATTTTTCATTATTAATAAGTAATCATACGGTTTTTCTCGTTCAATTTGGAATTAATTTGCACTTGTGAGTTTTTCAAAAAGGTGAAATTGCACTAGCCGAAGCGGCTCGTGCAATTTCGCCTTTTTGAAAAACTCACTCGTGCAAATTAATTCCAAATTGAACTCGAAACCGTATGATTACCTATACGAATTACGATGTGTAACTTGCATTAGTTTTGCACTTTTGCACCGGTGTTACACTTTTTGCACTGTTGTTACACTTAATCTGCACTTCTCTCAGCCAATCAGAATCGAGTCATTATTTCATGTATTTTATTATATAATAATACTGTGTTATAAGGGATTGAAGGAACAATTAAAATAAAAGAAATAAATATGTAAAAAAAAATTGTTAGAAACCCGCGTTCAAAAACAGCCTGAATGGGAGCCTGTATGTCTGTTAATACCGAAACGTCCCATTAAAAATTGTCCAATACCACAATACCAAATCCACTGTTTCCCTCAGAAGTGTATTGACCATCAGATTTATTTTTGTACGGATGTCACTTCCATGGATCCGTTCTCTCAAGGCCTTACAGCCGATATACTCTGTTAGTACACTCAGTATGATTTACATTTTCAAATTACGACCACGGAGGTTGGCGAAGGAGTCTGAGCTCAATATCTTTAGCTTCGTCCGGAGCAAATACCTTTTGTAAGGAGAAAAGCAAACAGTTACTTAGCTTCCTGTTGTTGTAATATTCCATTCATGTAAACTTTATTTTATCGTTTACGTAAAGCAAGGAAAATGTAAAACAATAGTGAAATTAAAGCTACGTTTCTTGGGAAGAAAATAAAATTATGATTTATGGGCAGTCGCAAACGGAGAGAGAGAGAGTACGAAAAATGAAACGATCTTTTACCTTAATTTCTATGGACTAGGTTTCTAACGAGTCAGCTGTCAAAAAATTTAACTTACTATTTCCAATGTGAGGTATTTCTACACATATTTCTAGGTCCGGGCCCGTTTCCCGAATTAAGGACTCGAAAGTTTTCGCACCTGAAAAGCCGTAGCAAAATCTCTGCAGTTTCATGCACATAGTCTTTACATGAACAGAGGTTCCATTCATACAAGAACTTTCATTGGCATACACCTCTCTGTGTTTAAATACCGTTTAACTAAATGACTTTGCGGGCCCGAAAAGTTTCCGGGCTTTCGAAAAACGGGTCCCTGGTCCAATGATATTCCACTATAGTGATAACTTACACGTCCAGTGGAAAGAGGGAAAACATCCTAAATGCCTCCGGATCGATTGTGGTTATAGGATTATCCGATACCATTCTTAAACAAAAATTAGCACAGAGATAAATAGTAACCCGGACAATGCAGCTAATTTAGGCATCGCGGTCGTTCTTACCAGTGGTAAACTTATAAAAATTGTGACAAACGATTTGTCAAAGATGGCTATCGATCTACGAAACCTTTGTTGACGATTTTCAAATGTTCTTAATGACATTTCATGTTATTGCAAGTATTTTCCAGTTATAAGTGCTTTTCGGGCGGTCATGTAATCTAATTTATTAATTACGGATTCTGGTACCCGATGCCCAAATAAACAATAATTGAATGAATAGGTCTGTTAAGCATTAACAATTGGACCGTCGTCGCCCTTCTCTTATCGGAAACTTAAGCAAACCATCACGACAACGGCAACCAGAACGCCACCAAACAAAAGGTTTAATGAGCAAAACAATAGCTGTGTACGTGCGTTATAAAGCTTTTTACATTTCTGTCCTCCGCAAAACAACAACGTGAAATGACCAAGTTCTGCGGAGTCTGAGGAACGCCAACGACAACAGCTAATTTTTCGTAAATCCATTTAGAATTAAGTGAAAGCCGCCATTGCATATTTAGCTTTAGCACGTTTTTAGAGCCATTGGCGTACTGAACAGATCTAAACAATCACGAATTTTGCTTGTAAAATTTAAATTCATTTTTTACTTGGCGTCGTCCTCGGCGTCACCGTCGTCGTTGCTTAAGCTCCCTAATGAAAATTCAGCGTACAAGCTTATTTCTGTCCTTCTCTTTGTCATTATCAATTTTGGTGAGTTTCACAATGAAGAAGGGCTACGCCCGAAACGTGTGTGTCTTTAGAAGATGACACTTTTACATGTCACAGTTCTACGTTATCAGATTTTATTTTTATTTTCTTTTGAACGTTTATATAAGTGTCACGCATCAACCGTTGACAAACATTTCTTTCGTTTTTGTTCACACTATTCATTCTTATCCTATTATTCTTGTCTTGCTATAATAATTGTCAGTTGATGTTCTACATTCGAACTATATGAATCTTTAACTTTTAATCTTATACTGTTTTGACCCAACCTAGACTAGAAATCGTGCCTTCAGATTCAGTAATCCACAAGTTTACTGGCCACAAATGTGGCATGGCCTAGTACCAAGCTTTAAATGGTATGTTCTCCACGGGGCGGTGAATACAGCGTCATAATCAGACTTTTGGATTGATTTATCTTGACCGAGGTTGTGTACACACGACCGAGTTGGATTTTCCCCTAAATTGGAATATACACTGACTTCGCACTGTCCCTCGATACTTACATAAAATTATTCTGATAAAAGAAGGCTCGATGCGGAATATTCGTCAGTCGATTCGCACCTAGAAACCTAAAAATTAACGAAAATAGAAAATGTGCATAGTTACTTCCCAAATCGCCAATTATTCTACGTAGATCATAATCATTAACTTAAAGCTTTAGAGTTTACTATTTACCATTTGCCATTTACCGTTTACTGTTGACTATTTGTTATAATGTTGTTTCGTTTGTTTATTGCACGACGAAGTTCAAGCACTGTTCCAAATGACCCCGTAACATCACTCGTAAAGATTTCTGGTAACATTATTATGGCTTACGTTTTCTAAAGAGGCTTGTTTTCACATAAAATATTCCTTTTCCTTTCTTCCAACTTCCTTTCCTGTTTTGTTTAAAGGAGCAGTGTCACGAGGATTTTGCTGTTTTAGGTCAATTCTGTGCTAAAATCATTACTTTGAGCCTTTAATCATTAACAAAATGCTTCTGTAAAGCTATTACGAAGATATCAAATGAATTATATCCGAGAGGGCTAACCATAATAATTTCTGATGATTTTTGAACACGTAGCATAAACGCTTGAAAAAATGGCCAATTTTTTTCAAGTTTCAATCCATTTCCATCCATGCCATCCGTAGCTCGGGCGACAGGAAACACTTTCAGTACCCGTTCAAATAGTCTTCAATAACAAAACTAGATCATTGGTTTTGTGCAATTCAATTGATGCGAATACACCTTCTAGCTTTTTATAAAGTTGCCAAATAGCGTAGACGTGACTCCAGACGGCTCACAATCAGTTTTGCGCGCTTGAAGTTAGCGGTGTTTTTCCAGTCTGTAGTTCTGGAAATTTTTCTAAGCATTTTCAGTCGTTTAATAAATGTCCGGTCGGCTCTCGGTATTTTTCTACAGACCTATCTGTGCTCTGTTCTTACAATCAAGACCTGGGGCCCGGCGATATTCTCAGTGCTAGCATGGCCCTAGGGCTTGCAGTGGTTAGCAAAATATGCTTATTTACTATTAACTTCATTTTGTTTACTTTCATGGCGCCAACTTCGTTCAATGATAGCCATAGCAGCGTTAAATTGATTTTACATATTTCACATACACTCATCTAGGTCCAATACGTACAGATACTCGATGTCATCACCGTCGTAAAACGTCTCATTTGATATCAATCTTATCATGTTGTTATGCAAATCTCTAGTAATCAATGAATCAAGCGATTAGAAATGACAGGTACATTTGAGTAAGAATTTAAATTTTAGGTTTCAAATGTGACTTACTTTGAAATTTTTAGCAATATACTGTAGAAATATCTTAATGAATACGACTTGTATTTGATAAATCACAAGCAAAATGGCAATTGATTTACAAGAAATCTTTTAATTATATTTTAAAAACTGTTTTAAATTCTGATTGCATATAAACAATTTAATTTGTGGGTGGTCTTATAATTGAACAAATAAAGTGATGATACCTACAGAAGCTGCAAGGGTGTTCGAAACAATCCATTTGGCAAGTATTTTATTCTGTTGTAAGAAAGAGATCTGCGGCAAACAAAAATGTTGTATCACTTTCCAAA
>JAHPZR010036458.1:0-16294 GCA_019787425.1 Platygyra sinensis
TACATGTCTTTCATCGAAGAATTCGCTAAGCTGAAAAATTGTTTATTTCGCTTCGTGTTTTGTCGGAATCTAGCAAAACTTATTTTCGTACAGTTTCAACACTACTGTTGTCATCAATGGTCTCCGTGAGCTACATTTACTGTTGACAAATAGCTCGTTTATATTGCTTTTGTCTGAGTCATGCAGAGGGAATGTTGGGTCAAATTTGTCAAAATTCCGAAGCAAAAATTTGAAAGCCAGCTTAATGTCATCAACCTGTGCTCTGTTCTTTGATAAAGCACGCTGTTTCAGCCAATCAGAGAGCGCGTTATATGTAAACTTTACTATAATTGTTCAGAAAAAAGCCAACATCATCATCGTGACCTCAACAAGTCGGTAATGTTATGTTCATTCCGTGGTTACAGAGTTTTCAATAGAGATTACGTAAGACTATAATGCTTGAGAAGTTGGTTCACCTTTCAATAGCACGCGAGGAAGGGATCGTGTATAATGCACTAAAATTGTGATTTAATTTCTCTCGCTTATGCCGTCTTTTCGTCATATGGTAAGTTGTTAGATAGTTTCTGTTTCAAGTTTTGCTTCGTAAGGTAATATTTTTTATACTTTTCGCAGGTTATTACGGCTTGCTACAAGGTTGTAATTCGAGATGAAAGGTCGACATTGTTTGATGCGCTTGTGACCAGTGACGTTCTTTCGTTGTTTTAAAAAATTGAGCTTAAGCATGCGCGTTTTTGAGACGCGGACGGCCACCTGAAGTTTTAACTTGCTTTCACACAACCACAGTCACATTGCTAAGTATCTTTTCTCCATTAGAGATGAGTGGTATAAAAATCCAGGAGACAATACGGTCCTGTAGAATGTGTAATTTTCTTTTCCGGTTGCCGTCCGCTTCTCAAAAACACGCGTGCTCAGGCTCCCTTCAACTCATTGTGTTTCCAAGGCTGTTCTTGTGTTACTTCGACGCCTTTCGCCGCTTTATCTATTAGACCCGGACAACAATGTTTATGTAGTCTTATCTGTTCCTACAAATGGTAGAATACGGTTGCCCTCATCAGGCGCGGATCCAGGGGAGGTGAAATGGGTGAATCTTTATTTTTTTTCTTATCCCTCAAATATTGAAATAATATTTGATTTCTCTCACATTATTACAAAAATTCACCCCCCATTTTAAAATCCTGGATCTGCTCATAAAAAAGGCTATCGCAGCTTTGCCCTTTAAGTATCCGTGAGAAACTGCCCGACTGTATTTGTCTATCTACGAACAAGCTTCAATTTCACCGTTGTTCCTCTTACAGGAGATAAAGCCTTTGTGTATGTTGGAATACTTTAGGTGGAAGCTGTTGAATGTTGTTTGAAGACAGACTTCTGCAAAAATATGACACGGAAAGCACAGATATTAGAAACCACACCTACGGTGAACAGAATTGACACAAATTCAATGGAAGTTAGGCCGGTAGCTTAATGTGCTTTGATTTATGCTGTGGAATAAACATCGTTTCTGTTTGTGAACTAATAGTTTTGGAGTGAGGCGGATGATTAGACCAGAAACTATTCATCGCATACTGACGAAGGGGATCAGCCGAGCTCCATGTACCATCAGTGATTGAATATTATGAGAGTTCACCCATAATTAAGTATATTTTGTAAATCTTAGATCTAAACGTTCCGTTAAAAACCGCGTCATTTTTCAGGAAGACTTCAAATGTTAACCAATCAGCAGCTGTATTACTTGCATGTGAATTGCCTAGATAATGTAATGGAAGGTTTTCTTTGAAACGGTTAATTCTTTTCCATTTATACTAGTAAACCTTTTTTTAACAGTGGCGTTAAACTTACAGAAAAACTAAACTCTTAAGGCTGGAAAATACATTCTCTTCAATACTGCGAATAGAGTTAAAATCCAGATTCCTGTAAAGGTCAGGGTAGCAAAAAAAAAAAATAATAAATTAAACTGCATTATAATTTTAAGTGGGTGGTATGCTGATGATCTTTATCATTATCATAATTTTTTTGGTCAGAATGCATGTCAAGCAGGCCGGAGTATTTGCAAATCACATCAAACGCCTTCTTTAAAGCTTGTCAAAGTTATAATGCACAATGGCTTTGAAGTTAAAGCTTAGGAGTAAAGAATAGGGCCACTTCTTGAAAATGGAGCATTTAAGGAAGATAGTTTTTTAACCCCTTCAGTGCCAAGGGAGTAAAATCGTCTGGCGTTAGACAGAATAAAATCTATAAGTACGTCCTAGGCACTGCAGGGGTTAAATGGTCATCAAATGGGATTTACTCTTGTGGAATAAGAAAACATGGTCTTCAAATTAAAAACAAATGCTATGATTGAGTAAAGAATAACAAATTTAAAAGAAATATCCATTGCTGTACTGTGACCTAGTTGACAGAAAATCTAATATGATAAAAAGTCATTCAGTGCCAATGAATTAGACTTTTAATATTAATTTCATCCACTGAATGTTTGAAGTTATTAACAATTAGACTACGAGCCCGAGTTTTCTACGAGCAGATAGTCAACGAGGCTCAGCCGAGTTGACTATCGCTCGTAGAAAACGAGGGCGAGTAGTCTAATTGTTTAAGTATAAATTTACGGTAGTCTCATTGCATAAAAAGAAAAAAATGTCAAGTAACGCGTAGAAAAGAACTGTTTTGTTATGTTACATCAATTTCAAACGTGATGCGCGATGTGCACTGATGCGGAACTGTGTTCTATCAGCAGATAGAAAACGGTAATATAGCCAATCAAATTCACGGATTCACAATGGACTACGGTAAATTGATACTAATTAAAAATAGCCCAGCTATCAGGGAAATTGCCATCTGATTGGTCGCGCAGATGTCGCCGGTCCACTCCCTGAGCTCTCTTTTCTTCCCGCCCCTGATAGGGACTGAACCCGGGCAGGCGAAACGAGAGTCCAGGATAACTTGCATGCGCATGCATACAACGCCGCCATCCCCCCCACCCCACCCCCAAATCGGGGGAAAAACCATATTTTGAAGTACTTTGCAGATTCAGCTTGTGGCGCGATTTTCTGAATAATAAGCAACAATTTCTGCATTCAGATTGGTTAAAAAACATGTGAATTAATCCCGAATCAGTGGAATTTCACCAGTGCCACACTAAACCACACCAGCTCGATTTGTGTTTTACCACAATATCAAAGCTAACGAAAGCAATCTTTGTTAAGATTTGTTGACAATAGGCCACTTTGGATATATCAATATTCTAACATGGCTCCGAGGCTTTCAAGTAAAACTTCTATATTTGGCATAGGGAGCCCTCACATCCGTTTAGAATATGAATAAAAGATCAAATTTTGTTTTTTTGTGGTCGCCATTTTGAATTTTTAATATGCGCGCGGTCTGCTAGTGCGAGGTCTGGAACCAAGATAACGGAAGTCTGGGACTCGCAAATTTCTCGGAGGATCCGATCACTCACCGAAAATAATAAAGTGACAAGGGATGAAACTTGCCAGTTGGGGGGAACGGAAGTAAGATGTGAAGAAGAGACCGGAAGTCAAAATGCGGATTTCTTGACGCGCGTACACAGCGTTGCAACAAGGTGGACCAATGGTTTTCTTTTGATTATAAACCGTTTATTAAGAAAGAACACCTCGCAGTCCGAAGACTGAATTACGTGCATAATGTTTAAGAACAAGATTTATAATCAAAATAGATATAAAGAACAATAATAATACAAGTATACAAATCAAATCAAATCATATAACTTTCTTGGGATAATCTTGTATCAAGAAAATATACATACATAAATTGACGTTGCAGATGTTTTGAAAAATAATCCAGCTGTGGAATATGTAGGAATCAACATTGAGTCGACAGTCGTGCTTGTTACATAAACCGTTTTGGTCTTTACACTCAGAAATTTGCTCTGAGAAAGGACTTCCACTACCATCGACAGTAGAAGCCAGTCTCTTAACTATCCATGCCAGTACCGGCGGCCCAGCAACTAAAGGTATTGTGGCCAGCCAAACGACATCCAGCACTTTTTTTTGACAGCGAGTCAAACCGCTAGAGGCAAACGAACGGCGACATAATTTTCAAGCTGATCTGAATCGCAGGACCGAAAAAGTCGTCAATTAACAAAAACCTCGCCGTCTCAAATCACAAAATTACCTTTACAGTTGATTGACATTAGCAAAATCTTCTCCTACAATTAATACCTGCCTCATGTTGTCAGGAGGAAGAAATTTCTTAACATAACAGTCGTGAAATTCCTGAATTTTTCCAAATTGAAAGTTCTTGAACTCTTCCCGCCACTGTGGCGTCATGGATTTGATCTGGCCTTGGCCTTGACCTTGACCTTGGCCCTGGCCTTGTGGCAGCATTCTATTTCCGGAATACAATCACCACGCTTCCGGTATTAAAACTGACCAATCACAACAAGCGACACTATCACTTCCGCTTCGAATCTGTCAATCAACTTGGAGTATTTCTGACTTCCGTGGCCCCCAACTGGCATAGACATAGCGCGAAAGTGGGTAGTTTAAAACAACGCCAAAATATCGCATACTTTCTGGGTGTTTAGGCTAAATGAGATTAGATATATTTAGCGTAACCCTTCTTCTTCTCACAGAGCAATTTTCGGCAAATTACGATGTAAAGTTCCCCTCGAAGTAATGCGAAATTCGAAACGCTGTGATTTAAGTTTCACCCCTTGTCACTTTATTAGATCTCTGAGCAGGCTCCGAACGATTTCCGGTCCAGACCTCGCGCGGGTATGGCGGCCACAAAACACACAACACGCGCGACAAAGGTAATTTGATCTTATACTCATATTCTAAACGGATGTGAGGGCTCCCTGTGTATTTGGTTTTGTTTTCTTTGTATATAAGTCTCTTTTGGGAATTGAGAGACCAAAGAAACTTGAAAAATTTACAATTTTGACCCGAAAGCCTCGGAGCCATGCTTGAACATGGCCTATTGAGAACACCGACTCGGACTTGAAAGTGCGGGCGCTGTATTATGCAAATGAGCTAATTGTATGCGTCAGACTTCCTTACAAAAACTTTTGCAAACTCGCTCAACATGCAGAAACAATACAAAAAAAAAGAGGAGTGACGCGTACTCGTTGTCGCTAAGAGCACAGACCACGATAAAAATATTTCGATTTTTACGTTTTTATGTTTTTTTTTACCACAATATAAACGTCAAAGAGAGTGTTTTTTTTTTTTGAGAGGGCGAACGGAAAAAGGCATTGCGCGACACATTGACGCGAGCAGCGTGGTTGGGACCTAGTAATTTTTTATTGGTTCTTTCTGAGCATGCGTATGCAAGTTATCCTGGACTTTCGTTCCGCCCTCCCGGGTTTAGCCCTTATAAGGGGCGGGAAGAAAGGAGAGTTCAGGGACTGGACTAGTCCACCCATCGAAAGGAGATCTTGTGGCGCCTGCTCATCTTTTTCTTCATTATTCCGCTAAAGCTTCTTTAAAAGATCAAAACAAAAACGTTAGCAAATTAGCTTTAACGACTACTTTATATTAAAAGTATTGACTACTAAATCAAGTTTTTTTTGAAAAACAAGTATTTTTTATTAATTAATGTTCTTGAAAACTGCTCGACAAGGAAAACTAGTCAAGAAATCCATGACGTTTTTTGAAATTCTACGACAAAAGTAGTGGTGAAAAACGCTAGCAAATTAGCTTTAACGACTACTTTATATTAAAGATATTCACTACTGAATCAAGTTTTTTTGAAAAAGAAGTATTCTTTTATTAATTAATATTCTTGGAAACTGCTCGACAAGGAAAACTAATCAAGAAATCCATGGCGTTTTTCGGAATTCTACGACACAAGTAGTGGTGAGCCAGGACTTTGATGAACAATGATTAATGTAAAGGAACTTACTCTTTAATCATATTATTTCTCATTTTTTAGTGACATGTCTTCAAATTTTATTTCATCTTTACACGAGGAAGTTTTCAGCAATCAGCCAAACCTGGAATTGCTGTAAGTTAAGATTTCCACTCTCAAGTATCGAAAAGTAATTGGTTTTGCAATGCTCCGTTTAACGATTGCCACTAAGAACTCACGCCACTTTTTCATCCAATCAGATGGAAAACCAAATCCAATCATGAATCACTCACGTCGTTGTCCCCTTTAATTAACAATTGGTTCATGCTTTAGCGTGCACTATCGAGTTATGGAGCACGCGGGAAGTTTGGAGAGCACGACAGAAGAGTAAGAGTTGCCCGAGGCGATAGCCGAAGGAATCTCTAGCTTCTTGAGTGCTCTCCAAACTTCCCAAGTTCTCCATAACTCGATGGTGCACAGCTAAAAGCATGAACCATGCAGCTGTTTTATAACACAGCCAGTGGAATTGTGCATCAAATCCGAAAAACCGATAATAATATCAGAAGTCGTTGTTCGCGGTAAGCGAAATAGTAGGAATTGGTTTTATTTCAAATTTTCTGTTGAAAGCTCGCGTTTTATATTTAAGAGTGTGACCATGAGAAAACCATGCAGAACCAGGCAGGAGCTGATACAGCTCAAATCACCGATTTTGCTCAAACCTGGCATAAATGTTGGGTTTGGTGAGTAAATGATTATGGCAAGGACTTAGCAGGGATTTAGCATTTCTACAACAAGAAAGGCCATGTGAAAATGAAATCCACTGGATCATGTTCTACTATTATTAGTCTCAAAGCACAGATATTCATTTAAACCAGACAATTTGATTTCCCTCCGCGGCTCCATCCTAAGTAAGGTGCATATTTTGTAGTGTTGTGAATAGCCTTTAATTAATGGCAAATATCTGCACTGGGCAACAGCAGATACTCATTATTCTAACATGGATAGTGAAAGCAATCACTAAACTTCTCAAAAAAACCATAAAATGCTTGAGGACCTCAGTATTTTTTCTGTGCTGGCATACTGTTTACATGGGACTTCACGATTTTTGGCCACTTTATGAACATTCACTAAAACACAAAAGCCATTTTTCTGTCTTAACCTAACTCGAACTAAACAAGAAATATCTACCTAAGTATTTCCCTATCAATATCCAGTATAAATTCGGCGAAAAGGAGCACTTGAGACATTTCTTTCATATATTTTCAGAAGTACATTTTGTGAAATTCTCTCGATATCGAAAAAATGAGGCAGAAGAAGATTCAACGCTTAAGTTCCCTCAACTTGGGTTTTCAGGCGTAAAATAAAATTGAAACAAGAGACTACTACATACGATGATTGTACATGTCACTTGGACGCGATTTTGCGCTCGGTTTGATTCTTGGATTGCGAAATGTCCATGCAGTTTTGTGTCATCTGTTCCGTTGCAACAGTGATAGCGCTTCCTGGATTATTAAACGGCCTTGTGAGTAGCTGTTTGGACAAACGTTGATATCTCTGATGACGAAAGCGGGATGGCAAAGGACATTCTCTTTAAACCCCGGGTCTAAGTAACGAAACAAGTGACACAAAACTGGACATTTCGCGGTCCAAGAATCAGCGAGAGCGCCAAAATTGCATCTTAGTGGCATGTATGTTGTAGTTCATGTTTCCATTCTACTTTACGCCTGAAAACCTATAGCTATGTTGAGGGAACTTATACGTTGAATCTTCTTCCACCGCGCGTTTTATCGATAACCGTGACAAGTAGCTCTGAAAATATTTGACCGAAATGTGTCAACTGCTTCTTTTCAGCGAATTTATACTGGATATTGATAGGGAAATACTTAGGTAGATATTTCTTGTTAATTTCAAGTTATGTTAAGACAGAAAAATGGCTTTTGTGTTTTAAACCTCGGGTCGAAGCAACGGAACAGATGACACATAACTGCATGGACATTTCGCAATCCAAGAGTCAAAGCGAGCCCAAAATCGCGTCCAAGTGACATGTACAATCACCGTATGTAGTAGTTTCTTGTTTCAATTTTATTTTACGCCTGAAAACCTAAGTTGAGAGAATTTAAGCTTTGAATCTTCTTCTGATTCGATATCGACAGAATGTCACAAAATGTACTTATAATAGTAGAACATGATCCAGTGGATTTCATTTTCACATGGCCTTTCTTGTTGTAGAAATGCTAAATCAAAAACACTGAGGCTTAAATTAGTGAGAAAGGGTCATTTTTGGAGGAGGTACCCCTTACTTGAAGAGAATAAAATATTTTTACCTAAGTCCTTGCCATAATCATTTACTCCCAACATTTATGCCAAGTTTGAGCAAAATCGGTGATTTGAGCTGTATCATCTCCTGCCTGGTGTTTTTCATAGACACACTCTTAATAATTTTAAAACGGAAAAATTTAAGCTTACCTTTAAAGGTTGAAACAAACCAGTTTGTCATTTGTTGGGTTTTACCAGAGTGTCTTTCTGTCAAAATTTGTTGCATTTCACCCTTGGATAGTGAAGCGAACATGACGGCGCTGATGCCGAGTCTCTTTTTCCGTTATTTTTCTCTTTTTCTGTGTCATTTAAGAACTCTAGCCCAAGAGGAAAGGTCGTAAAATTGTCTTTGTTTTGGGACTAGTAGGCCGAGTCTTTGTTTGTATCCATTGTTGTCGCGAAATATAATATTTTTCCCCAGCTAACAATGGCCGCTTGCGCGAAAAAAAAATCTTGGCCAAGCGATTTGTTCACGCTATCAGCGTGCACTAATGAGATTTTGAGCACGCTTATGTATACTGAATTTGATTGCGCAGCTCTGCTAGCTATGTTACAACAACTGTTATTGCATTTAACTATGAAAAAGATTGAAATCTCGATTAACAGGTAACTGCTTCATTCCACAAAAATATTCTCTGTTCGACAGGTACCTTTCCTTCAACAATATAAAGTTTCTACCCAATGGACTGTTCACCAATTCGATTAACCTAGAATGGCTGTAAGCGATGAATAATATTTTCTGCCAAAAATTGTTATTGTTTTCAGTCTGCTAACCTGTCACGTGACATTTACGCCTGACAGAATTCCGAAAAAAGACCACAATAAGAGATATTTTTACACCACGTGAAATGTGTTTCATTGATTAAAAAGAAGATTTTGCATGCCTTTGATAAAGCTTACATCAGTTACCTTGTGCGACGTCCAATAATGCTCATAAAATTATTCCACAGGGGTCTAATTTCAAACAACATTTTATTTCTAACTGACGAAGTATTCGCTGTTGTGAAATATGTGATGAACCTGTAAGAAATTTAGAAGTTGTTCTTTGATTTCGTTAAAATATTGTGGACTTGAAGCATTTATCGATTGGTAACTGGCAATAAGCAAAGCCCCTCGCCAAGCATCCAAATCGACAGAACTGATAAGGAGCATCATGCATGTCTAATGCCATGTTCACAAATACACCATCAAGTTTTTGTCTGGTTATGTAAACAAAGAGCACGTTTGTTTCACAAAATAGTCTTACGCGTGTATTATTTTCTCGCATAAATTAAAGAGTAAGTTCCTTTACATTAATCATTGTTCATCAAAGTCCTGGCTCACCACTACTTGTGTCGTAGAATTCCGAAAAACGCCATGGATTTCTTGATTAGTTTTCCTTGTCGAGCAGTTTCCAAGAATATTAATTAATAAAAGAATACTTCTTTTTCAAAAAAACTTGATTCAGTAGTGAATATCTTTAATATAAAGTAGTCGTTAAAGCTAATTTGCTAGCGTTTTTCACCACTACTTTTGTCGTAGAATTTCAAAAAACGTCATGGATTTCTTGACTAGTTTTCCTTGTCGAGCAGTTTTCAAGAACATTAATTAATAAAAAATACTTGTTTTTCAAAAAAAACTTGATTTAGTAGTCAATACTTTTAATATAAAGTAGTCGTTAAAGCTAATTTGCTAACGTTTTTGTTTTGATCTTTTAAAGAAGCTTTAGCGGAATAATGAAGAAAAAGATGAGCAGGCGCCACAAGATCTCCTTTCGATGGGTGGACTAGTCCAGTCCCTGAACTCTCCTTTCTTCCCGCCCCTTATAAGGGCTAAACCCGGGAGGGCGGAACGAAAGTCCAGGATAACTTGCATACGCATGCTCAGAAAGAACCAATAAAAAATTACTAGGTCCCAACCACGCTGCTCGCGTCAATGTGTCGCGCAATGCCTTTTTCCGTTCGCCCTCTCAAAAAAAAAAAACACTCTCTTTGACGTTTATATTGTGGTAAAAAAAAACATAAAAACGTAAAAATCGAAATATTTTTATCGTGGTCTGTGCTCTTAGCGACAACGAGTACGCGTCACTCCTCTTTTTTTTTGTATTGTTTCTGCATGTTGAGCGAGTTTGCAAAAGTTTTTGTAAGGAAGTCTGACGCATACAATTAGCTCATTTGCATAATACAGCGCCCGCACTTTCAAGTCCGAGTCGGTGTTCTCAATAGGCCATGTTCAAGCATGGCTCCGAGGCTTTCGGGTCAAAATTGTAAATTTTTCAAGTTTCTTTGGTCTCTCAATTCCCAAAAGAGACTTATATACAAAGAAAACAAAACCAAATACACAGGGAGCCCTCACATCCGTTTAGAATATGAGTATAAGATCAAATTACCTTTGTCGCGCGTGTTGTGTGTTTTGTGGCCGCCATACCCGCGCGAGGTCTGGACCGGAAATCGTTCGGAGCCTGCTCAGAGATCTAATAAAGTGACAAGGGGTGAAACTTAAATCACAGCGTTTCGAATTTCGCATTACTTCGAGGGGAACTTTACATCGTAATTTGCCGAAAATTGCTCTGTGAGAAGAAGAAGGGTTACGCTAAATATATCTAATCTCATTTAGCCTAAACACCCAGAAAGTATGCGATATTTTGGCGTTGTTTTAAACTACCCACTTTCGCGCTATGTCTATGCCAGTTGGGGGCCACGGAAGTCAGAAATACTCCAAGTTGATTGACAGATTCGAAGCGGAAGTGATAGTGTCGCTTGTTGTGATTGGTCAGTTTTAATACCGGAAGCGTGGTGATTGTATTCCGGAAATAGAATGCTGCCACAAGGCCAGGGCCAAGGTCAAGGTCAAGGCCAAGGCCAGATCAAATCCATGACGCCACAGTGGCGGGAAGAGTTCAAGAACTTTCAATTTGGAAAAATTCAGGAATTTCACGACTGTTATGTTAAGAAATTTCTTCCTCCTGACAACATGAGGCAGGTATTAATTGTAGGAGAAGATTTTGCTAATGTCAATCAACTGTAAAGGTAATTTTGTGATTTGAGACGGCGAGGTTTTTGTTAATTGACGACTTTTTCGGTCCTGCGATTCAGATCAGCTTGAAAATTATGTCGCCGTTCGTTTGCCTCTAGCGGTTTGACTCGCTGTCAAAAAAAGTGCTGGATGTCGTTTGGCTGGCCACAATACCTTTAGTTGCTGGGCCGCCGGTACTGGCATGGATAGTTAAGAGACTGGCTTCTACTGTCGATGGTAGTGGAAGTCCTTTCTCAGAGCAAATTTCTGAGTGTAAAGACCAAAACGGTTTATGTAACAAGCACGACTGTCGACTCAATGTTGATTCCTACATATTCCACAGCTGGATTATTTTTCAAAACATCTGCAACGTCAATTTATGTATGTATATTTTCTTGATACAAGATTATCCCAAGAAAGTTATATGATTTGATTTGATTTGTATACTTGTATTATTATTGTTCTTTATATCTATTTTGATTATAAATCTTGTTCTTAAACATTATGCACGTAATTCAGTCTTCGGACTGCGAGGTGTTCTTTCTTAATAAACGGTTTATAATCAAAAGAAAACCATTGGTCCACCTTGTTGCAACGCTGTGTACGCGCGTCAAGAAATCCGCATTTTGACTTCCGGTCTCTTCTTCACATCTTACTTCCGTTCCCCCCAACTGGCAAGTTTCATCCCTTGTCACTTTATTATTTTCGGTGAGTGATCGGATCCTCCGAGAAATTTGCGAGTCCCAGACTTCCGTTATCTTGGTTCCAGACCTCGCACTAGCAGACCGCGCGCATATTAAAAATTCAAAATGGCGACCACAAAAAAAACAAAATTTGATCTTTTATTCATATTCTAAACGGATGTGAGGGCTCCCTATGCCAAATATAGAAGTTTTACTTGAAAGCCTCGGAGCCATGTTAGAATATTGATATATCCAAAGTGGCCTATTGTCAACAAATCTTAACAAAGATTGCTTTCGTTAGCTTTGATATTGTGGTAAAACACAAATCGAGCTGGTGTGGTTTAGTGTGGCACTGGTGAAATTCCACTGATTCGGGATTAATTCACATGTTTTTTAACCAATCTGAATGCAGAAATTGTTGCTTATTATTCAGAAAATCGCGCCACAAGCTGAATCTGCAAAGTACTTCAAAATATGGTTTTTCCCCCGATTTGGGGGTGGGGTGGGGGGGGATGGCGGCGTTGTATGCATGCGCATGCAAGTTATCCTGGACTCTCGTTTCGCCTGCCCGGGTTCAGTCCCTATCAGGGGCGGGAAGAAAAGAGAGCTCAGGGAGTGGACCGGCGACATCTGCGCGACCAATCAGATGGCAATTTCCCTGATAGCTGGGCTATTTTTAATTAGTATCAATTTACCGTAGTCCATTGTGAATCCGTGAATTTGATTGGCTATATTACCGTTTTCTATCTGCTGATAGAACACAGTTCCGCATCAGTGCACATCGCGCATCACGTTTGAAATTGATGTAACATAACAAAACAGTTCTTTTCTACGCGTTACTTGACATTTTTTTCTTTTTATGCAATGAGACTACCGTAAATTTATACTTAAACAATTAGACTACTCGCCCTCGTTTTCTACGAGCGATAGTCAACTCGGCTGAGCCTCGTTGACTATCTGCTCGTAGAAAACTCGGGCTCGTAGTCTAATTGTTAATAACTTCAAACATTCAGTGGATGAAATTAATATTAAAAGTCTAATTCATTGGCACTGAATGACTTTTTATCATATTAGATTTTCTGTCAACTAGGTCACAGTACAGCAATGGATATTTCTTTTAAATTTGTTATTCTTTACTCAATCATAGCATTTGTTTTTAATTTGAAGACCATGTTTTCTTATTCCACAAGAGTAAATCCCATTTGATGACCATTTAACCCCTGCAGTGCCTAGGACGTACTTATAGATTTTATTCTGTCTAACGCCAGACGATTTTACTCCCTTGGCACTGAAGGGGTTAAAAAACTATCTTCCTTAAATGCTCCATTTTCAAGAAGTGGCCCTATTCTTTACTCCTAAGCTTTAACTTCAAAGCCATTGTGCATTATAACTTTGACAAGCTTTAAAGAAGGCGTTTGATGTGATTTGCAAATACTCCGGCCTGCTTGACATGCATTCTGACCAAAAAAATTATGATAATGATAAAGATCATCAGCATACCACCCACTTAAAATTATAATGCAGTTTAATTTATTATTTTTTTTTTTTGCTACCCTGACCTTTACAGGAATCTGGATTTTAACTCTATTCGCAGTATTGAAGAGAATGTATTTTCCAGCCTTAAGAGTTTAGTTTTTCTGTAAGTTTAACGCCACTGTTAAAAAAAGGTTTACTAGTATAAATGGAAAAGAATTAACCGTTTCAAAGAAAACCTTCCATTACATTATCTAGGCAATTCACATGCAAGTAATACAGCTGCTGATTGGTTAACATTTGAAGTCTTCCTGAAAAATGACGCGGTTTTAACGGAACGTTTAGATCTAAGATTTACAAAATATACTTAATTATGGGTGAACTCTCATAATATTCAATCACTGATGGTACATGGAGCTCGGCTGATCCCCTTCGTCAGTATGCGATGAATAGTTTCTGGTCTAATCATCCGCCTCACTCCAAAACTATTAGTTCACAAACAGAAACGATGTTTATTCCACAGCATAAATCAAAGCACATTAAGCTACCGGCCTAACTTCCATTGAATTTGTGTCAATTCTGTTCACCGTAGGTGTGGTTTCTAATATCTGTGCTTTCCGTGTCATATTTTTGCAGAAGTCTGTCTTCAAACAACATTCAACAGCTTCCACCTAAAGTATTCCAACATACACAAAGGCTTTATCTCCTGTAAGAGGAACAACGGTGAAATTGAAGCTTGTTCGTAGATAGACAAATACAGTCGGGCAGTTTCTCACGGATACTTAAAGGGCAAAGCTGCGATAGCCTTTTTTATGAGCAGATCCAGGATTTTAAAATGGGGGGTGAATTTTTGTAATAATGTGAGAGAAATCAAATATTATTTCAATATTTGAGGGATAAGAAAAAAAATAAAGATTCACCCATTTCACCTCCCCTGGATCCGCGCCTGATGAGGGCAACCGTATTCTACCATTTGTAGGAACAGATAAGACTACATAAACATTGTTGTCCGGGTCTAATAGATAAAGCGGCGAAAGGCGTCGAAGTAACACAAGAACAGCCTTGGAAACACAATGAGTTGAAGGGAGCCTGAGCACGCGTGTTTTTGAGAAGCGGACGGCAACCGGAAAAGAAAATTACACATTCTACAGGACCGTATTGTCTCCTGGATTTTTATACCACTCATCTCTAATGGAGAAAAGATACTTAGCAATGTGACTGTGGTTGTGTGAAAGCAAGTTAAAACTTCAGGTGGCCGTCCGCGTCTCAAAAACGCGCATGCTTAAGCTCAATTTTTTAAAACAACGAAAGAACGTCACTGGTCACAAGCGCATCAAACAATGTCGACCTTTCATCTCGAATTACAACCTTGTAGCAAGCCGTAATAACCTGCGAAAAGTATAAAAAATATTACCTTACGAAGCAAAACTTGAAACAGAAACTATCTAACAACTTACCATATGACGAAAAGACGGCATAAGCGAGAGAAATTAAATCACAATTTTAGTGCATTATACACGATCCCTTCCTCGCGTGCTATTGAAAGGTGAACCAACTTCTCAAGCATTATAGTCTTACGTAATCTCTATTGAAAACTCTGTAACCACGGAATGAACATAACATTACCGACTTGTTGAGGTCACGATGATGATGTTGGCTTTTTTTCTGAACAATTATAGTAAAGTTTACATATAACGCGCTCTCTGATTGGCTGAAACAGCGTGCTTTATCAAAGAACAGAGCACAGGTTGATGACATTAAGCTGGCTTTCAAATTTTTGCTTCGGAATTTTGACAAATTTGACCCAACATTCCCTCTGCATGACTCAGACAAAAGCAATATAAACGAGCTATTTGTCAACAGTAAATGTAGCTCACGGAGACCATTGATGACAACAGTAGTGTTGAAACTGTACGAAAATAAGTTTTGCTAGATTCCGACAAAACACGAAGCGAAATAAACAATTTTTCAGCTTAGCGAATTCTTCGATGAAAGACATGTAACAATTATTCCATGAGCGCGAGTTGGATATGAGATGATAGATAGCCAACGAGGCGCGTATATAATCATCTCATATCCAATAAGCGCGAGTGGAATAACTGTTTTATTAAGAACGCCCCCAAAATATAGAAAACTAGACTACAATAAAAACAAAAAGGCCCAAAAAATAACGCATAAGCGCGCCATTTTTGTAGATCATGGTATATGTATAGGAAATCGTATGAACGCGAGTGCATTTCGTGATATATGGGCACGAGTGATGTTTTTCAAGTTCTCAAAATTGCACGAGCCGCAGGCGAGTGCAATTTGAGAACTTGAAAAACATCACGAGTGACCATATATCACGAAATGCACGAGCGATCATACTATTTTTTATTTATAATATTCTCAACAAAATTATAAAAAAAATCAAGAAAACGCCACCGTCACACTTCTATGGACAAGCAACTCTGAAGTGGCTTCCAAACTGCTCACATGTTTTATTTCAACCAATCAATTACAACCTAGTGACAGGTAAACCAAGCGTGAATTTTCAGGAAAACTCCAGAAACTTTATGAACTGAACAAGTTTTTATGTCAAGAGCATGAAAAATCAGTTAAGCGATGGCAAGTTTGTAATTGTTCCGTAATGAGTTACCTCGAACAGACAGTTAATGCTGATCTGAACTTTTGGGTGAACCGCCTGTCCTTGAATGACGCTAAACGTGACTTGACAGTTGTGGAAATTGTTTACCGTAAAAGCATGATGGCTGCTTGCTTGCCGGATCTGTTCCGTACTGGTTGGAAGAAAATACCACACTGAAAATCCTAGGAAACTGTTTGATGTTGTTGTCTGTGGAGTTCTGCTGATGTGTGATGTGCGATAGCTGCCGATGCTCCCTTTCATTTCCTTCATTGTAGTCGTTCGGCGACTTTTCATTTGCGTGGCCGATCACCTGAATAATAGACTGCCTCTAAACGTTTGCTGCCCTCAGTTGCTTTCCACTACATCGTCTGAGAAATAACTC
>JAHPZR010036459.1:7500-22500 GCA_019787425.1 Platygyra sinensis
GCTAACTACTATACTACTCATTCAGAGATACATGCATGCACGCATTCATGCAAACATACATAAACTTTATTTCTATTCGGATTTAAAATAGCACTGTAGTGCTAGTATCTCCAAATACACTTAATTATAATTGAACAGGAATAATAAATGGAACTGAGTTGAGTGAGTTTTGCCCAATAAATGACATTATATTATTACCCCATTTTTAAATCACTGAACTGTTGTGGTGGTCTGAGGTCTACTAGTAGTTTCTAGCTTTCCAACAATACTGGGTCTGAGTAAACATGTCAGCAACCCCTAAAATACCCACCCGCAAGGAGACTTGAAACCACTGGAGGAAGACAAACTTTTTTATTCCTCCTAGTGTCATGCCTTCTCACCGGTAGCTACTTTATCAGTCTGTCTGTTGTCTGTATGATCCGTTATATCTGAGCATGCCAAAACTGAAAGAGAGTGTGAGCTCTACGCCCATTGGATCATTCAGACGTGTTTGGTCATTTGGAGAAATATGTATAGTGTTATGCAATATGTATATCAGCCTTTGCTCTTGGCTGATGATGCTCACCCTAGGATATCCAGTATAATAGATATGGTTTGTCACTTGAATAACGAAACACTGAGAACACGTAGTAGCAGAATTGGAAAACTTTAATTAGTTTACAATACAAAAAAAGGGGACATATTTATTACTGCCTCTTATTATGGTGTTGTTGCTGCTATCAAATTCAGGACACTATAAGGCGTTATTTCAATTTGAGAACCAACCCAAATATTAAAACACAGTTGCTCACTAATTATTTTTCAGTTTAAATTGCTTCACAGGTGTTTTAGTGAGTGAGTTTCTAAATAAAATAGGCATTAGAGAAAATGATATTTGTCTCCTTTTCATTTATTTTGGTCGTGTAGTAAGACGTCCTTTTTTGGCAGGGCTTTAAGAAATGGTTGGCTGAGAACTAAATAAAATTAAAATCCAACATTTTCACTCCTGATATAATAATTGGCCTGAGGACAGACACCCTATCCAACACAAAGCAGTACTTTTACTTCCTTGTTGCCAGATATTACATATGGTCCTGCAAAATAGAAATAGAAAGAGTTTTCCATCTTCTTTAGTACCTTTAGATTCCTAAACCTCAAAAACAGAAATGAATAAATAAATAAATAAACAAACAAATAAAAAAAGTAAGACAAAAAAAATTAAAACAAGTTCACTAGCACTATTAACGTTTTAAAAGGAAGCCATGCATGCAGGAGAATAGACTGATAATTTAGGTGAAAATTCGTAGTAATGCCTTTTTTTGTTTTTCTATGTATGCTAAGTAGTTCTGTAGTAGTCTGTTAGTAATGTAATGTATTGTACATCGATGTGAATAAATGTTGTTATTACAAAAGATGTTGCTTACATTGCAAATTAAACAATATTGAATGAAGCGGACAAAAAAAAACTTGAATTTTCTGAGAAAAAGGTATTCCGCATAATGGCTATTTTGTCTCGTGGATGGTCTGAAGTCTATCTTCAGTTACAGTTTGTTGTTTCCGAATATAATTCACACAGAAAATTAAGCAGGATCTAACTTTGAACTACAACATTAATACCAAAGCAAAAATTCACGTAAATTTAAGACATTTTTGAGGTTAAAAAATTGTAATTTATTTGCTGATGTCGTCGTCCATCTCAGAGTGGGCTTGGACAATATCTCCTGGTGTCCACATAGCCAGTATCTACTCACCTGCGTCTCTAGAACAGCCCTTGTTCTAAATTCTGATGTAAGCAACTGCCTAAAAATGAAATGGAAAACAATGAGAGCAATATTGTTATCTCTATGTAAGTACCAGTTTCTGTAAGGCACCCATCCTCATTCAGTAGCGCGGTTTATGAATGAGTGGAAACTTTATTAACATGTCAAATTTTTTTAGCAATACAGCTAATGGGGGACACCTAGACTAAGTAATATCTAAGATTATCATATGTTTATGCAAGGTTCCATTACGTGTTTATTATTAATTGATGTGAAGGCTAAGAATTTATATGCCCTTGTGACAAAAATGTGTGCGTAAAATTTCCAACCCTAGAAAATCAATTGAAAGTCGTTGTCGTCTACCAAACAATTCTAATTTAAAGATGTTGAAAATAGGCTAAGTCAATCATGCAGGAATGCAGTGCACTACTCTTGGAAGGTAATTTGCACTACGGAACAAAAGGCAAGGTGTGCTTCTATAAAACCTTGTGAGAGTACCAGTAATGAAATGTTTGTAGCCTACACGTCTCAAGATTCTTTTTAACAGAGTAAGCTGAACTTTAGCAATGGTTGTTAAACTTGGTTAAGACCTATTGGATGAAAAAATCGCTCTTACCTCTGGTAACAGAACAGACAAAACGCAGTCAAACATTCTGGTATTTGTACGACTGAAATCATTCC
Organism: Platygyra sinensis; assembly: GCA_019787425.1. NCBI lineage: Eukaryota > Metazoa > Cnidaria > Anthozoa > Scleractinia > Merulinidae > Platygyra > Platygyra sinensis. The sequence continues at coordinate 9,921 of JAHPZR010036459.1, forward strand.
AAGACCCGGGAAGGAATGACGAGATCTTGTTGGTAAATCTGCAAATCTAATGATAGTGAATACTGCAGATCAGTGGGATATAATAATTGTACTATATGTTGGCAAAAGGGAAAATATATTTAATGGAAGCGTAGACAAGTGGTTTATTCCGCAAAGAAGATATATTCTCAGCTGAAGCTTTTGTGTTCTCTACTAATATTTCAAGAATCCTATAAAAGCACCAAGTATTTCGTATTTGTTATGCCATTGATTCTTACCATTCTAGAAGACATTTTAAATCCATTTCCTTACATGGCAGCATTCATTGTTAAGAGATCTGCGTTTCTTTTCTCTTTGAAAAGAGTGTGCCATTTGCTAACGATGTTTGCATGGAGTATTTGTGACTGTTCACAGGAAAACATACTTTAACGCTTACCCGTTAAACGGCTAAAAACTAATGGATGACTAACGGATAGTTAACGGGCTTCAAAGCGTTCTAACGCTTTGTGCTAACATTCTAACGGCTAGCAAGTTTCGCCTAACGGCTCCTTACAACGTTCTAACACTTTGCGCTAACGGTCTAATGGCTTTGTAATTCTGCTTAATGGCTCTTGAAAAACTATCGGTAACCGTTAAACGGCTGAGAGAAAAATCTAACGGATAACCGTAAAAGTACTTTAACACTTGCATCTGATCTGCTTGAGCATTAGCAATTGGCGCCATGCATACTTTACAGCCAGAGAACAATTTTATAAATCACTACAGAAAAAAGTCAATATCCCCACAAAATTTAATGCCAATACATTTATAGCAGTGAAATGGGAACACTGCTCAAAACAAGTGCTAAATTCGTTGAGACACGGGCCCATCGAATAAAGTCCGATGTTAGTAAGATGCTAGCAAGCGAAAAAGCCGAATCATGACTAATAAGTTTTGTATCGGCATGAATTCCATAATCACTTCGTAGCACAAAGCATTGCAAGGCGATGGTTCATGCTGGATGTATCAAAATAGTCATAGTCCAGTCACAATTGTTTTTGGAATGAACTACACTTGTAAGAGTCTCTTGAATTATAACACTCTTATCAAATGAACTCAGTCATACATCCCAGCATATCAGCAAAAAAAGTCATAAAAAATCCCGCCGCGATTTGGCTATTGGTTTTGGCAACGAATTACACTGTAAACAACTTATGCATTTGATTTTATGCAATTTAAACAATTTTAAATGATTTGTACTGTGCGAGCTGTGTCCAAAGTTTATACTTTCGTCCGTTCGCTCGCTTTAATACCCTATAATGCGGCATTAGCACTGTAGCTTATGAAGTCGATTTTAGGCCGAGATAATTAGCTCACCTCTTGCAATACACGGATTTCTTTACTTAAAACCATTCCCGGGCCATTTTAACGGATGGCAAACAGTTACATTACTGTTTAACAGATGCTAATTTTTTTTAACGGCTCTGCAGTGTTAGGCTTTCCTTTCTAACGGTACGATGCTAACGGCTAACAGATACAGCTAATGGGCTAATGCGTACACTCTCCCCTCTAACGTTTTGACCTCTACTGCTAATGGTTAGGTGAACACCTCTAACGTTTACAAGAAAATTTTCTAACAGATAATTAATGGGTGGTTAGTGGTTTCGCCCATCTAACGGATAAGCGCTAAAGTATGTTTTCCCGTGAACGGTGACATTTTCTTCAGGTATTCCTAAAAAATAAATAATTAAAAGAAATGAGGAAAATATTTAAAGGGCAACGATGACATAGCAGATTGCAAATGGTACCTTAACTGAAGAAAGCTCTGGCGCCAATAGGGACATATTGGTCGGATAGTTGGTACTGATGGGATATGAAAGAAATATATAATCAATACTTTGATGTTAACATAAAAAGAGAAGGGAAGGAAATGTAAGGTTGATTTCCTGGTGAAACGCAATGACAAACCCTGTACTTTATAACAACAACTTTAATTTAAATGATAGTATTCTCATACATAGCAGGAATGCCTTATATTTTTATAGGTATAGAAGCATGGGAGTATTTTGGTTGCACTAACTTACTATACAACGTTTAATGACCATAAATCGTTAATATATGCAGTGGTTGTAAAGCTAAAAGGGAATGAAAGGGAGTTGTTTAGACATGGAGGAAAGAGTCCAAAACATCTAAATTGAGTTCCAAAGTTGATCATAAATGATAAACGATTGCTCAATGTAATTTAGATTTTTTTAAAGGACAGTTTCAGTTGTAATAAATGGTTCACTCCATCACTTCACACAGTCGTGTCCCTAGTACTTACAAGCATTCAATTTGCACAATTGAACATCAGCAGTCATAGTCTCTCTTAGGTTTTCTCTGTATTCCAGTACATTCATAGTAAAACCACAGTTGACATCTTTTGCAGGCAATCCACTTAAGATTTTTTCCCTCTTTTGGTACTGGCTTTTGACAGAAATGTGCTTGACACTTCACCGAATCCTCCTCCTCTGTCGCCTCTGTTTTTTGCAGTTCTTCATTATTGTTTTTGCGTTTCCTTCTTTTGGAACTTCGCACGGAAACTGAAGGTGTGTGGTCTTCCCTGCAGTTTCTTCGTTTTCTTCTTGTTGTACTCTGCAATGTGTCTGTTATGGTGTTTGTTCCGTCACCTTGTCCAGTCTATTTCATTGCCTTGTCCGGTCTGTGTTCCGTGGCTTCTTTTCTGTGTTTTGTTGCCTCGTCTGGTCTGCGTTCTGTTTTCTGGTCTGTTCTGTGTTTCCTTGCCTTGTCCAGTCTGTGTTTCATTGCCTGTTCCATTCTGTGTTTCATTGCCTGTTCTATTCTGTGTTTCATTGCCTTGTCCAGTCTGTTCCATTGCATGTTCTATTCTGTGTTTCTTTGCCTTGTCTGGTATAATAACGTCTTTTGGTATGCATTCTGTTGTCTGGTCTGTTTGGTGTTTGGTTGCCTCATCTAGTCTGTGTTCCGTCATCTGTTCTGATCACTTTGTGTTCCGTCTCCTGGTCCGCTCTGCTTCCAATGACTTGTCCAGTCCATGTTCTGTCAGTCTAGTTTGTGTTCGGTCATCTAGTCCATTCTGTGTTCTGTCGTGTGGTTTAGTCTGTGTTCCGTTCTCTGGAATGTTCTGTGTCCATCGTGGTCTAGAATGTGTTCCGTAGTCTGGTACGTTCTGTGTTCCGTCATCTGGTCTAGTCTGTGTTTTGTTGTCTGGTCCATTCTGGGTCCCATTGCCTTGTCCAGTCTGTGTTTCGTCATCTCGTCCATTCTGTGTCCTGTTGCCTTGTACAGTCTGTGTTCTGTTGTCTGGTCCGTTCTGTGTCCTGTTAACTTGTCCAGGCTGTATTTCGTCTTCTCATCCGTTCTGTGTTCCATTCCCTTGTACAGTATGTCTTCTTTTGTCTGGTCTATTCAGTGTTTTGTTGTCCGTTTCCACCTTGAAAATAATTTGATCCCATTTTTCAAACATTTTTGTAGGGTTTTGATTCCATAATTTGATGGATGCTTGAAGGCTATCCCTGGATTCTCAAGGTGTAACTTTACCTTGTTATCTTTAATTTTCCCATATGGTACAGTTAAGCCACTTTTGCCACATGCTTGGCCTAAAAAGGGAAATGGAACGTTTTCATTTGACTGATCAGGAAACCTGACACGGAATGAGAAGCTCACAAACATTTTGCTCATAGCCTATGTCATTTGCTTTTGAACTTTTGTGTATGGACTGACATGCTGCATAACTATTGAGCAGCAATAGCATGCAGTGAAATCGAATAATGACTCACTGTATTCTTCGTTGAAAAGTTCGCCCACTTTGCGACGAAGTTTCTCCTTTTCTCCACCCTCTCCTAGATAAACTCACTGTGGTACACTTGGTCCTAGACAGCAGGAATAGGTACATTAACATTATAACTGAGAGTTGAATTGATGGTGTATTATACTTTTGTTAGGTGTGAACTGTTTATATAGAAATAGATGGTTAACATACCTTCAGCATTAACATAGGAATGGAATTTCCCAGCTATGTTCATTCCTCAAAAAAATTAACTGCTCTAGGATGACCAAACACATCCATGCTACCTTTGCCATCGTCGTCTAAAATAACTGCACATTTTTCGCCCAGTTCTCAAAGCCTTTCGCACTGAAAAAGTAATAAACAGCAATGCAGTTCAAAGTCATTCCATTACAAAGTAAGTTTCATAGAGTTCAACTACTTTTGGCACAGGCGAAAGACCATTAACAACTGCTTACACCTCTTTAGATAATTGATTTACCTTGCGCTTTGTTCTTTTCTTAGTCCTTGGGCTGATGGGTAAATGAGGCAACAAGGCTAGGAATTTCCAGTATTTATTGATGTAATCTGAAGCTGCAATTTATGAAATCACATAACATCGCCTACTAATTTTTCTGTTCAAAATGAAAGATCTAGCGATTAAACAGGATAATACATTTGTCTGGCCTTGTTAAAAACGTAGAGTTACAAACTCGCAAACATTGAGAAACCATATAGAGAAACCCTTGGCAAACCTTTGTGAAAACCACACATAATCATAAGCATACTTTCGCTCGGTGCGACATGACGAAAAAACGTGCTATTGCGTAATAATTAGTCAGTCCATGGGGCATTGCACCCCTAAGGCAAGTCCAATCCATTGGTTCAAGTAATGCAACATCCCCCCCGCAATGAGGAATTCCCATTCTATTGACCAAAGCCTTCAGCAGGGTAAATCACCCAAATCTTGGTGATGGGACGCACATATGTTGGAGATGCCATCTTGACTTGAACGTTTCATACCAAGCCATCTTTTCCTGGAAACACTTAAAGAATTTTGCCCACGCACCACCTACGAACTGCGTTGGAGTCCGCCGTAATGATGAAGTCATTAACTGCTATGTTTCTCTTTTAGGCATTCCATTTCTTTCTGGCTACAAGACTTGGCAAAACATCTCTGGACCATTTCTTCCAGAAGGAATCCACGATTTTCTGACAATTCAAACTGATGGCGGGGATTTTCTGTATGATGGAATGGGCCTTAAGGAACTGTATTGGTTGCTCTTCTAACAGGATATTGTTTGGGCAGAGATATGCACCATCATCAGGGTCATTTGGAATCCTGCCAATGGGTTGCTGATTGACCAAGTTTGCTACTTTGAGAAGACAGATGTAGAGCTCAAATGGGGTGAGTACAGCTTCTCCAATGGCTTTTTTGAATGCTTTCTTTACAGATTTTACCATAGCCATCAGGAGTAATTCATGCTTGGCTCCTACCATTTGTTAGCCATTGTCAGAGATAAGAACTTTTGGATAACCACAATATGAGAAGAACCTTCTCAGGACCTGCAAGAATTCCATGGTGGTAAGATCAGTGACAAGTCCAGTGAACTGCTCTTGTGTTAAGGCATGTGAATATTACTTCATAGTGCTTCGCCGTTTTGTTTCTGCCAACTTTAACTTTGGGGGAGACTGGGGAGCAATGGCCAAGTGAAGACATGTTTTGTTGCCGTGTGCTAAAACTTACAACTTTACCGGCCTTACATGGCAAAAACTTTGCATAAACTAGTAGAAAAGAAAAGATTTTATTCCTCATCTTTAGGAGAGTCGTCACCTCCCCCCTTGGTATCGCAGGATTACAAGAAACCACGAAGCGAAAGCTTCACTTTCATTGATGTAACCAGCCACGAGGGTGTCACTGAACAGTCTTCAGTGCTCGAAATGACTGAGAAGCTAGAAGAAAAGCTCCAAGCGATTTTAACAAAGTCAGTTAAAATCCCGCAAAAAACGCTTGCAGGAATGGATTCAAGAATTCAGTCCCTAGAAAGTGCTCAAGCCTCAACACATCGTGACAGAAATGATCTCAAAGAAAGTTTAACTTTTGCAGAGGCTAAATGCAAGAAAACCACCGAGAGCTTTAATGAGTATAAACAACAGAGCAGCTTACAAATGACCGAGCTGGAGCAAAAAGGAAATATCCTGGAAGGTAAAATTACAGAACTTGAAAATAAAAATCTTTATCTGGAGGCTTATTCCAGGAGGGAAAACATTAAATTAAACAAGAAGAAAGACGCAAAAGCGAGACCAATCATTGCAAGGTTTTGTGATACAAAAATTGCAAGCAGATCCTTTCTCTGGGCCACTGACTAAAAAGCACTGGTTACGAAATGTACCAAGACCTGCCTGTTGTATTCCATCGATAACTGTGTTCTTTTAATCACATTTAAGGTAATTCCTTAGTATTGCATTGCGCATCCCTACTGCGCACGATTTTTGCGTCATCAGCGCGTGCACATGCAAAACGTAAGAGATTTCCCTCAAACTAAGCTCGATGACGGAATAAATTTTTCTTTTCTCTTAAATGAGCACGGTGACCCCCGATTTTTTTTTCAGGTATTTGCTAAGAACAGTCTAATGAAGAACATATTTGAAGAGGAAAAAAAGTTTGATAGTAGAACATATTTTATTTTTGGAAAATAGTTCCCAACTGGTTGTATTTTGGCCAAGGCGAGGACTTAAGTTAACCACGGAACTGTCCGAAAAAGTGCAATATTCCCACAACCAGGCAATCAAAAACGGCCTAAACGAAGCAATACTGCTTATGTCAATAAATGAAGCTTTACTTTTAAGACAACTTTGTGCCTTTCAAGTAACCAAGATTTAATTCTGTTTGAAGGTGATTCGAACTTTTAATGCGCAACCAGCAAAAATACCCCATTTTAAGAGCCTGCTGACACATAAACAAGCACAGTGACCCCATCTTTTTATTGCATTTTTATTATGTTCATATCATGAATGTTCATTACGCCAAGTTTCAAAAAAAGTTTGATAGTAGAACAATTTCAAGGAAATTACCTTAAGCTAACCAACAATGAACGAATTGAATCTACATGAAGATCACAGAACAGCTTTGTGTTCCATGTGAATCTCGTTCCGCTCCGATGCAATTACATATAAGGTCACGTGACCGACACAACATCCCTCCTTTTCTTTACAAAAAAAGCCTTAAAGTGCACCTAATACCAAAAATTTTTTCAGAAAAATAATAAACCTTATTTTGTGGAGAAATTTGGCATAAAATTTTTTTTATTTGGTTAGATCCTCAAATTTTTTTGCCCGTCAAAGTATGTCCAAATGCCACCACTTTGGTTTGAGACCAAGTTTAATGGGGCATGGGTCTAGGGCCAGATGTGATGTTAGATCCAGAACACAATGATTCTGTAGTCGCATATTTACTTGTTTTTGTGGGAAAGGCTGAGAAAGTAGTTCGAAAAATTGCCAGCCAGGAGCATTGTAAGGGGGATGTAGCTACTCAACAAACTTACCGGAGGTATTACGCTTCATGTCATACCGATTTTATTTAGAGATGATTCACTTGAAGCGAAGAAACGTAGAAAGCAATGGGTCAATTTGGTGAAAGCAAAAGGTGCAAAGCATTTAATAGTGAGAGCCGTCTAGGAGTATGTTGATCTGTTCTATGTAATTCAAACCAGACGATTTTGTTCGAGGCCTTGATTTTTAGGAAGCGGAGGAGATTTTGCCGAGTCCATGGCTTAAGCAAGACGAATTTGGTAAGATCCGCTTCTTTATCAATTCATGCATCCGCTGTTGGATCTAATCTGAGAAACAGCAGTCAGTCAGTCAGCGCAGCCGACAGAGACAGAAGGCAAGAGAATAGCAAGTGAAGTTTTTCTGAGCAAATGTTCTCTGCCTTAATATGCTTAAGTTTCCTTCCTTGGTCAATTCTTAATTTGAAAGAGAAATCTGGGAGGATAATTTTGGCAGAACTCAATTCTATTCCAAGTCACTCTTCTTTGAGTCTCGACAACCTAACTCACTGCAACAATAACAGAAGCTCATGTTTGGAGGGAAGCGACACTACATTTATTTCCACATTGCATGTAAAGAATACAAACACTGTGTCAAGACGGATAATCAGTTGATCTACATCATAAACACTTTAGTTTAAGTAATTCTAAGAAAGTGAATAGACTTGAATGTTATTCCAAAGGTATATTATGCGAGATAGACAGGATGGAAGGTGTGAAAATATAGTGAACACACGTAACACGCTACAAATTATCTTATTACTCTATGACTTCTACATATCTTTGCCTTCGGGTCTGTCCTTCAGAGCTCGTTCAAATTCTTCACTAGCCTCTACCTCCTGGTATTTGGTTGTCTTTCATTAGTTGGCCAGAGGCTGGGTGGCTGGGTGCTCAGCAAAAGACTAGCAAATAAATCAGCTTGGTCGTCATCGAGTGAAGTCCTACTTCATGTCTTCAGCGATATAATAAATTTCAGAGTCTTCTGAGTCAACATTCATTTCGGAATCCAACGAAGTAGAAGACATTGTTGCCAAAAACAGAAATCTGTTGACTGTGGAGTCCCAGAACAAAAACTTGTGCAGTGAAATCGCTACTGCACTGGTAGAAAATAGCAGACCTGACTGGGACAGCCGAAGCATTCGTTCTCGATTTGACATCACAGCTTACACTCTCCCCAGATTCCCCATGCGTGGTCGCAAATCATTGAAAACTTGGTTTTGACGGGGCATAAAAATTCGAGGATTTAACCCAAGCAAAAAACCCTTACAAAAACAACCCTATTTTATTTCTGGTTTAAGGCTATTTTGATGCTATCACATCTATTTTTTTCCTATTTTATCCTTGCAAATCTCTATTTTATTCCTAGTTTACCAGATGAAGAAAATAGGGCTTCTATTTTATTTGTGTTTTACATTTATTTTAAACCTATTTTTTAGCAAGATAGAACAAAGTGGGGTATTTTATTTGTATTTTCCGAAAAAATCCTGCAAAATAGACTGTTTTATCCCTATTTTTCTTTGGATGGCAAAGGCGATGACTTAATGCTACTTTGCAAAATAGACATAAAATAGGCTATGAAAATCCTATTTTATTTGAGTCAACTTTGACTAATGACAAAATAGCTTTAAAATACACTATTTTATTCCTGTTTGTGGATGTTGGTTTGATCCCTGTCTTTTTCATTGCAATAATATGCATAAAGTAGTCTATTTTAATCCTATTTTATCCTAGGCACCCAAACCGTAGTTAGAAATGGCAAAGTACAAGTGTATTTGTGATAAAATATCACTATATTTTATTTTGTATAATTCATCAATTCAAGATTCGCTAAATTGTTACGGTACAAATCATGATTTTCAGGCTGTAAGAACTTCAACAATGAATCTATAGGTTCTACAAATTATTCCATCACAATCAAACAACCGTACATGGGGTTTAATTATGGAAATCTGGCATTTGAGAAGCTTGAATCAAGTATTAATGTTGACATTCAGTTTTCCTTTAGAAACGTGGATTACAAAACGGTTAGTGTACCTTTAGGAACACACAGGTTGGATGAGAAAGAGATGACAATCACTTGCCACATGAGACTTCTTCATAAACAGCACCATGCATTTCATGCTTCTTAAAAGTATATAGTTTTAACTCTGTAAGAGTGATTTCTTGGGATAGTTATACTCTTCTTCAAATGATGTCTGAACACTTTCCAGTCTGTGTCCGGCCTTTAAATTCAGTAAAAAGCCGAGTTTTCGGTGCACCGCATGAACCGCCATCTTGGATTCTAATGTTGATAAGACCCTGGGGACGAGTTTGCTATAACCCACGATGCAATGTTCTGAGAAAGGCGCTCGTTTCAACGGTCACTGAACGAAGTTTGAAAGGACGGTTTGAAGACTTTGAAGATGTTTGAAAGCCCAAAAATCATGATCTTTTCACTCTTCAAGAGATTGTAAGTATAAAGTATCATAAGGCTTCTGCATTGAGAGTTAAGATGGTGTTTTTGATGATCTGTACTCCAATGATATTTGCAGGTATCACTAAACTCGATCTTGGCCGTTTTGGATCTACTTTTGTCTCTCTTGGGTCGTTCTTCTTGTCTATTTCAGCTTCTCTACATTGCAATCGTAACTTAAACCTAAAACAGTTTAAAGCATGTCATAGTGGTCGATCTGAACGCGTTTTTCTTTTATGATCGGCTGCCATCAGGGTTCAAAGAGAACACAAACTTATGATATGATTTTAATCACATGTTGTTGTGTGCCTTTCTTTTCTACAGTTATTGAAGCAGAAAAGCTTGAAGTAGACCGAACTACATCGTTAAAAAGCTAAGTGAAAAGCAATTCACAAACATGAGCGATGACACTTTCACTATATATTGCAATTATAATCTGTTGGACTTGGAAAATGCAGTGTAGTAGTCTTGACTTGAGTGCTTCTAAACTTTGAATTCTGAACAAAGATGTCAGTATAAGCTTCAAACTGTATGACACAAAGAAACCCTTGGATTTTAGCAAATAAAATTAATCATGAACAGAAACAAGATGTTTCAGCTGGTCTTTAATCTAGTGTGGGCTCTTACCTTGGATACTGGGCAAAAAGTCTTGGTGATTTTCATCAAGACTGTAAATTATATGGAAGGTTAAGTTAATGTTGGTGATCGAGTCATAATTTGTATTTTGGTACTTATGTTGTTTTTGAATTGCCATTTGCTTCTTCTAGCTTCTGTGAACAGTCACATTTAATGTCGCTGCTTTTTATAATTCTGGGCCTTTAACCTGGCTTTAAATTTATTTCACATGGCACATTTGCAATTTCATAAATCTCATTGTTCAATGGCTAAATGAGGCTCTCATGTGTCCTATTTTAAGCCTGTTTTATGTCTATTTTAAAGCTATTTAAGCCTGTTTTATGTCTATTTTAAAGCTATTTTAGGCCTGTTTCATGTTTATTTTAAAGCTATTTTAAGCCTGTTTTATGACTATTTTAAAGCTATTTTAAGCCTGTCTTCAAAGGTAATTTCCTCTTCATCCCAATTTTATCCCTGTTTTATTACTATTTTAAGGCTATTTTCAGCCTATTTTATTTTCAACTTGTTTCATTCACGCTATTTTAATACTATTTTCTCATCAATTTTATGCCTATTTTAAAGCTATTTTTAAGCTAATTTATGTAAGTTTTGGTCAATGCTCTGGACTATTTTTTGGTTATTTTTTGTTTCAAAATAGGTAAAAAATTGCTTTAAAATAGTCCGGAAAAATAGTGAAAAAATACAAAAGTGATAGGAATAAAATAGCATATAAAATAGGAATAAGGGAATGTATTCACTGAATTACGCCACAAAATAAGCCTTATTATCTTAGCAAAAAAATGTTTTTGGTGTTAATAGCACTTTAATCTTAAACTGGATTCTAATGATCAATGCAACTATGTCCAGAGTTATTTAGCTTTATACAGCTAATGTTCTTATCTTCATTGTTTGCACTGTTTCTTTCTTTCTTTTCCTTTTTTTTGAAAAACAAAAAAAAACAGACGTTCAATGCCTTGAAAAGCTAATACAACATCAGTTTTCTCTCTGGGTTATTCCCATTCTCCATAGTGATCTGGGGGACACCTGTCCTATTGCGGCCTTTGCTCTAATTCGGTGTCCTTAAGTGACTCGAGTTGATGATCACTGCTAACACTTTATTCTTCTCTGGGGGTGAACTTCTTTACTTCTGTGACGTTCCTTTTGTATTGAACTTTCTCAGGTGACTGTATCACAACACTATTTCCCTTCTCAACGATTTCGTCAGGCTCACTTTCAAACTTGGCTGACAACTTGTCTGACTTTTTCTTCTTTAGGGGCACTTGGTCACCAGTCTGAAGGGCATTTGGTTGAGCACCCCTTCGTTCATCTGCGTATGTCTTCGCCTTTATTTTCTTTTCCCAGTCGTGATCTCTTAGCTCATCATCATTTACTGTAGTTTCACACAACTCAGGCATCTTTGTGCAAATCTTCCAACCAAATAATAACTCCGCAGAGCAAACTCCTGTGACAGTGTGAGGAGTTGTTCTGTATGTTGCAAGGTAGCGAAGAAGCTCTTTCCTCCAATTTTTTCCTTCTGCTTGTGCAATCTTCATGCTGTTGAGCAAGCTTTGGTTCTGGCACTCCACTTCACCATTTGCTCATGCCCATTGTGGCGTAACCTTGCGGTGTAAGATACTGTTATCAATAAGATAGTGCTCAAACTCTTCAGACCGGAATTGTGGTCCGTGGTCACTCGTAATGGTTACTGGCAGGCCATGAACAGTGAATATCTTCTCAAGGCGTGAGATAATCTGGGATGCAGTAATTGACATCAAGATTTCCACGTCATAATATCTAGAATAATAGTCAATGACAACAAGCAGGTACTCCCCAGTTGGCATCGGTTCCAGAAGATCCAAAGATAAGTCCTGCCATTTGCTTAGCGGCAGCTCAGTAGGCATCAAAGGCTCTGGTGGGTTGCTTGTTCAAATAATTGACATCCATGACACAACCTTACATACTGTTCAGCTTCTTTGTCGATACCGGGCCACCATACTTTGGTCCTCAGTCTCAGTTTCGTAGCAACAATTCCAACATGTCCTCGTGTGCAATAGCTACAATGGGCGACAAAAGTAGTTGAGACACTTTTGGGAAAAGACGATTTTTGATTCTTAAACATTTGTTCCATTTTATTTGCATCTAGCGTTAAATCTCTGATACCCCCGGCCCCCCAATTCAATGTTGTGTAGGTGTTGTGGTCTGTGCAATCGAAGAAATAGA
>JAHPZR010036459.1:32500-40011 GCA_019787425.1 Platygyra sinensis
AGCCTAAAAGTGAGGCTCAAAACAATTACAATTCTCTGTTCAGAAGTCAGATAAATACTTTCGTTCAGTTTTTCACAATTTTATTAATATCCTTGCTTTCCAGAGGTCGTGGAAAGCTCTATTTAAGCAAATTATGTTTTGAAAGTTTCACTGTCTTAGGTTTACGTGCCTTAGCAGCTTACCTGATGGGTGAAAAGTAAAGAAAAAATGACTAAATAGTAGATTTACCTTACAGACTAAGTGCGCCCTTGGAGAATATCGGTCAAGGTCAAGATGGTATGGTACGTTCATAAAAGACACTATTCACAGCGGTTTCAGAATTTTTTTTTCTTTAATTGTTATTTTTAAGTAACGACCTCTTTGAAGTGCAGGAATGAGGACTGTTATAAATTCTTAAATTAACAATACAAATCAAACAATTTATTACATCTTTTACTTTGAGCTAACATTTTGAGAGGTCGCTCAGGATATTTTTCTTCTGCTGTTCAAATTCGTCTTTGGAGAGAGCTCCTGATTGGCATAGCTCGCTTAGCATTTGAAGCTGTTTTAACAGCTCTGTCCTGTCGTATGCGGCTGCTTTATCAGTGGTTGACCGTGGTTTATCGCTGATTTTTCTGCACAGCGGTTGTTTGAATTACTCCAAGATAGCCTACTTTGGGAGTACCACCGGAAGTTTGTAATTCAACAATTACTCTCTTATTTCATTCCTTTTTCAGGGAGAATTAATGTGGAGATGACCAACACCCTAAATTGGCGATGTCACGCACGAATGTCACGCAAGATTACACTTCCAAAAAAAGCGATAATTTCCTTAAATTTTGGAACTGATGAGTAAGCTTGCCATAATTTTTCCATACGAAGAACCCAAATTCTGGAACAAAGCGACGGCAGGCATTTCAATTAAGTAGTACACCGGCTATTGTACCAGAAACAAATTTACTGTTTCAGACAATGAGCGACAAAAGTGTTGATACACTGGGCACTAAAATTCGATTTTTCTGCGTCTTGGAAACATTCCCCCCCCTTTCCCCCACAACAATGTTGATTTTTCTATTTCTTCGATTGCACAGACCACAACACCTACACAACATTGAATTGGGGGGCCGGGGGTATCAGAGATTTAACGCTAGATGCAAATAAAATGGAACAAATGTTTAAGAATCAAAAATCGTCTTTTCCCAAAAGTGTCTCAACTACTTTTGTCGCCCATTGTAGCTATTGCACACGAGGACATGTTGGAATTGTTGCTACGAAACTGAGACTGAGGACCAAAGTATGGTGGCCCGGTATCGACAAAGAAGCTGAACAGTATGTAAGGTTGTGTCATGGATGTCAATTATTTGAACAAGCAACCCACCAGAGCCTTTGATGCCTACTGAGCTGCCGCTAAGCAAATGGCAGGACTTATCTTTGGATCTTCTGGAACCGATGCCAACTGGGGAGTACCTGCTTGTTGTCATTGACTATTATTCTAGATATTATGACGTGGAAATCTTGATGTCAATTACTGCATCCCAGATTATCTCACGCCTTGAGAAGATATTCACTGTTCATGGCCTGCCAGTAACCATTACGAGTGACCACGGACCACAATTCCGGTCTGAAGAGTTTGAGCACTATCTTATTGATAACAGTATCTTACACCGCAAGGTTACGCCACAATGGGCATGAGCAAATGGTGAAGTGGAGTGCCAGAACCAAAGCTTGCTCAACAGCATGAAGATTGCACAAGCAGAAGGAAAAAATTGGAGGAAAGAGCTTCTTCGCTACCTTGCAACATACAGAACAACTCCTCACACTGTCACAGGAGTTTGCTCTGCGGAGTTATTATTTGGTTGGAAGATTTGCACAAAGATGCCTGAGTTGTGTGAAACTACAGTAAATGATGATGAGCTAAGAGATCACGACTGGGAAAAGAAAATAAAGGCGAAGACATACGCAGATGAACGAAGGGGTGCTCAACCAAATGCCCTTCAGACTGGTGACCAAGTGCCCCTAAAGAAGAAAAAGTCAGACAAGTTGTCAGCCAAGTTTGAAAGTGAGCCTGACGAAATCGTTGAGAAGGGAAATAGTGTTGTGATACAGTCACCTGAGAAAGTTCAATACAAAAGGAACGTCACAGAAGTAAAGAAGTTCACCCCCAGAGAAGAATAAAGTGTTAGCAGTGATCATCAACTCGAGTCACTTAAGGACACCGAATTAGAGCAAAGGCCGCAATAGGACAGGTGTCCCCCAGATCACTATGGAGAATGGGAATAACCCAGAGAGAAAACTGATGTTGTATTAGCTTTTCAAGGCATTGAACGTCTGTTTTTTTTTGTTTTTCAAAAAAAAGGAAAAGAAAGAAAGAAACAGTGCAAACAATGAAGATAAGAACATTAGCTGTATAAAGCTAAATAACTCTGGACATAGTTGCATTGATCATTAGAATCCAGTTTAAGATTAAAGTGCTATTAACACCAAAAACATTTTTTTGCTAAGATAATAAGGCTTATTTTGTGGCGTAATTCAGTGAATACATTCCCTTATTCCTATTTTATATGCTATTTTATTCCTATCACTTTTGTATTTTTTCACTATTTTTCCGGACTATTTTAAAGCAATTTTTTACCTATTTTGAAACAAAAAATAACCAAAAAATAGTCCAGAGCATTGACCAAAACTTACATAAATTAGCTTAAAAATAGCTTTAAAATAGGCATAAAATTGATGAGAAAATAGTATTAAAATAGCGTGAATGAAACAAGTTGAAAATAAAATAGGCTGAAAATAGCCTTAAAATAGTAATAAAACAGGGATAAAATTGGGATGAAGAGGAAATTACCTTTGAAGACAGGCTTAAAATAGCTTTAAAATAGTCATAAAACAGGCTTAAAATAGCTTTAAAATAAACATGAAACAGGCCTAAAATAGCTTTAAAATAGACATAAAACAGGCTTAAATAGCTTTAAAATAGACATAAAACAGGCTTAAAATAGGACACATGAGAGCCTCATTTAGCCATTGAACAATGAGATTTATGAAATTGCAAATGTGCCATGTGAAATAAATTTAAAGCCAGGTTAAAGGCCCAGAATTATAAAAAGCAGCGACATTAAATGTGACTGTTCACAGAAGCTAGAAGAAGCAAATGGCAATTCAAAAACAACATAAGTACCAAAATACAAATTATGACTCGATCACCAACATTAACTTAACCTTCCATATAATTTACAGTCTTGATGAAAATCACCAAGACTTTTTGCCCAGTATCCAAGGTAAGAGCCCACACTAGATTAAAGACCAGCTGAAACATCTTGTTTCTGTTCATGATTAATTTTATTTGCTAAAATCCAAGGGTTTCTTTGTGTCATACAGTTTGAAGCTTATACTGACATCTTTGTTCAGAATTCAAAGTTTAGAAGCACTCAAGTCAAGACTACTACACTGCATTTTCCAAGTCCAACAGATTATAATTGCAATATATAGTGAAAGTGTCATCGCTCATGTTTGTGAATTGCTTTTCACTTAGCTTTTTAACGATGTAGTTCGGTCTACTTCAAGCTTTTCTGCTTCAATAACTGTAGAAAAGAAAGGCACACAACAACATGTGATTAAAATCATATCATAAGTTTGTGTTCTCTTTGAACCCTGATGGCAGCCGATCATAAAAGAAAAACGCGTTCAGATCGACCACTATGACATGCTTTAAACTGTTTTAGGTTTAAGTTACGATTGCAATGTAGAGAAGCTGAAATAGACAAGAAGAACGACCCAAGAGAGACAAAAGTAGATCCAAAACGGCCAAGATCGAGTTTAGTGATACCTGCAAATATCATTGGAGTACAGATCATCAAAAACACCATCTTAACTCTCAATGCAGAAGCCTTATGATACTTTATACTTACAATCTCTTGAAGAGTGAAAAGATCATGATTTTTGGGCTTTCAAACATCTTCAAAGTCTTCAAACCGTCCTTTCAAACTTCGTTCAGTGACCGTTGAAACGAGCGCCTTTCTCAGAACATTGCATCGTGGGTTATAGCAAACTCGTCCCCAGGGTCTTATCAACATTAGAATCCAAGATGGCGGTTCATGCGGTGCACCGAAAACTCGGCTTTTTACTGAATTTAAAGGCCGGACACAGACTGGAAAGTGTTCAGACATCATTTGAAGAAGAGTATAACTATCCCAAGAAATCACTCTTACAGAGTTAAAACTATATACTTTTAAGAAGCATGAAATGCATGGTGCTGTTTATGAAGAAGTCTCATGTGGCAAGTGATTGTCATCTCTTTCTCATCCAACCTGTGTGTTCCTAAAGGTACACTAACCGTTTTGTAATCCACGTTTCTAAAGGAAAACTGAATGTCAACATTAATACTTGATTCAAGCTTCTCAAATGCCAGATTTCCATAATTAAACCCCATGTACGGTTGTTTGATTGTGATGGAATAATTTGTAGAACCTATAGATTCATTGTTGAAGTTCTTACAGCCTGAAAATCATGATTTGTACCGTAACAATTTAGCGAATCTTGAATTGATGAATTATACAAAATAAAATATAGTGATATTTTATCACAAATACACTTGTACTTTGCCATTTCTAACTACGGTTTGGGTGCCTAGGATAAAATAGGATTAAAATAGACTACTTTATGCATATTATTGCAATGAAAAAGACAGGGATCAAACCAACATCCACAAACAGGAATAAAATAGTGTATTTTAAAGCTATTTTGTCATTAGTCAAAGTTGACTCAAATAAAATAGGATTTTCATAGCCTATTTTATGTCTATTTTGCAAAGTAGCATTAAGTCATCGCCTTTGCCATCCAAAGAAAAATAGGGATAAAACAGTCTATTTTGCAGGATTTTTTCGGAAAATACAAATAAAATACCCCACTTTGTTCTATCTTGCTAAAAAATAGGTTTAAAATAAATGTAAAACACAAATAAAATAGAAGCCCTATTTTCTTCATCTGGTAAACTAGGAATAAAATAGAGATTTGCAAGGATAAAATAGGAAAAAAATAGATGTGATAGCATCAAAATAGCCTTAAACCAGAAATAAAATAGGGTTGTTTTTGTAAGGGTTTTTTGCTTGGGTTAAATCCTCGAATTTTTATGCCCCGTCAAAACCAAGTTTTCAATGATTTGCGACCACGCATGGGGAATCTGGGGAGAGTGTAAGCTGTGATGTCAAATCGAGAACGAATGCTTCGGCTGTCCCAGTCAGGTCTGCTATTTTCTACCAGTGCAGTAGCGATTTCACTGCACAAGTTTTTGTTCTGGGACTCCACAGTCAACAGATTTCTGTTTTTGGCAACAATGTCTTCTACTTCGTTGGATTCCGAAATGAATGTTGACTCAGAAGACTCTGAAATTTATTATATCGCTGAAGACATGAAGTAGGACTTCACTCGATGACGACCAAGCTGATTTATTTGCTAGTCTTTTGCTGAGCACCCAGCCACCCAGCCTCTGGCCAACTAATGAAAGACAACCAAATACCAGGAGGTAGAGGCTAGTGAAGAATTTGAACGAGCTCTGAAGGACAGACCCGAAGGCAAAGATATGTAGAAGTCATAGAGTAATAAGATAATTTGTAGCGTGTTACGTGTGTTCACTATATTTTCACACCTTCCATCCTGTCTATCTCGCATAATATACCTTTGGAATAACATTCAAGTCTATTCACTTTCTTAGAATTACTTAAACTAAAGTGTTTATGATGTAGATCAACTGATTATCCGTCTTGACACAGTGTTTGTATTCTTTACATGCAATGTGGAAATAAATGTAGTGTCGCTTCCCTCCAAACATGAGCTTCTGTTATTGTTGCAGTGAGTTAGGTTGTCGAGACTCAAAGAAGAGTGACTTGGAATAGAATTGAGTTCTGCCAAAATTATCCTCCCAGATTTCTCTTTCAAATTAAGAATTGACCAAGGAAGGAAACTTAAGCATATTAAGGCAGAGAACATTTGCTCAGAAAAACTTCACTTGCTATTCTCTTGCCTTCTGTCTCTGTCGGCTGCGCTGACTGACTGACTGCTGTTTCTCAGATTAGATCCAACAGCGGATGCATGAATTGATAAAGAAGCGGATCTTACCAAATTCGTCTTGCTTAAGCCATGGACTCGGCAAAATCTCCTCCGCTTCCTAAAAATCAAGGCCTCGAACAAAATCGTCTGGTTTGAATTACATAGAACAGATCAACATACTCCTAGACGGCTCTCACTATTAAATGCTTTGCACCTTTTGCTTTCACCAAATTGACCCATTGCTTTCTACGTTTCTTCGCTTCAAGTGAATCATCTCTAAATAAAATCGGTATGACATGAAGCGTAATACCTCCGGTAAGTTTGTTGAGTAGCTACATCCCCCTTACAATGCTCCTGGCTGGCAATTTTTCGAACTACTTTCTCAGCCTTTCCCACAAAAACAAGTAAATATGCGACTACAGAATCATTGTGTTCTGGATCTAACATCACATCTGGCCCTAGACCCATGCCCCATTAAACTTGGTCTCAAACCAAAGTGGTGGCATTTGGACATACTTTGACGGGCAAAAAAATTTGAGGATCTAACCAAATAAAAAAAATTTTATGCCAAATTTCTCCACAAAATAAGGTTTATTATTTTTCTGAAAAAATTTTTGGTATTAGGTGCACTTTAAGGCTTTTTTTGTAAAGAAAAGGAGGGATGTTGTGTCGGTCACGTGACCTTATATGTAATTGCATCGGAGCGGAACGAGATTCACATGGAACACAAAGCTGTTCTGTGATCTTCATGTAGATTCAATTCGTTCATTGTTGGTTAGCTTAAGGTAATTTCCTTGAAATTGTTCTACTATCAAACTTTTTTTGAAACTTGGCGTAATGAACATTCATGATATGAACATAATAAAAATGCAATAAAAAGATGGGGTCACTGTGCTTGTTTATGTGTCAGCAGGCTCTTAAAATGGGGTATTTTTGCTGGTTGCGCATTAAAAGTTCGAATCACCTTCAAACAGAATTAAATCTTGGTTACTTGAAAGGCACAAAGTTGTCTTAAAAGTAAAGCTTCATTTATTGACATAAGCAGTATTGCTTCGTTTAGGCCGTTTTTGATTGCCTGGTTGTGGGAATATTGCACTTTTTCGGACAGTTCCGTGGTTAACTTAAGTCCTCGCCTTGGCCAAAATACAACCAGTTGGGAACTATTTTCCAAAAATAAAATATGTTCTACTATCAAACTTTTTTTCCTCTTCAAATATGTTCTTCATTAGACTGTTCTTAGCAAATACCTGAAAAAAAAATCGGGGGTCACCGTGCTCATTTAAGAGAAAAGAAAAATTTATTCCGTCATCGAGCTTAGTTTGAGGGAAATCTCTTACGTTTTGCATGTGCACGCGCTGATGACGCAAAAATCGTGCGCAGTAGGGATGCGCAATGCAATACTAAGGAATTACCTTAAATGTGATTAAAAGAACACAGTTATCGATGGAATACAACAGGCAGGTCTTGGTACATTTCGTAACCAGTGC
>JAHPZR010036461.1:0-5000 GCA_019787425.1 Platygyra sinensis
TGTGACGCGATTTTCTGAATGATAATATTACAAGTAAACAATTTCTGCATTCAGATTGATTAAAAACATGGCAATTAATCCCAACATCAGTGGAATTTCACCAGGTGGCCACGCTAAAACACCATTCGGTTTGATTTTTATCACAATATCAAGAGATAGACGAAAGAAATCTTTGGCAAGATTTGTTGACAACTGAAAACACTGACTCGGACTTGAAAGTGTACGAACTGCATTATGCAAATGAGCTACTTGTACGCGTCAGACTTTCCTTTCAATTAACAAATGGTAAACGCCATAGCGTGTGCTATTGAGTTATGGTGCACGCGGGAGGTTGCTAAGCGCGAAAGAAGTGTAAGAGTCGCACGAGGCGATAGCCGAGTGCGCGACTCTAGCTTCTTGAGTGCTTAGCAAACCTCCCAAGTGCATCCATAACTCAATAGTACACGCTCTGGCGTTTACCATTTGTTTTATAACATAACATTGAGACAGAAGTCAACAGAAGTCTTTAGAGTCCATACCACGCTGCTCCCGTCAATGTGTCACGCAATGCCTTTTTCAGCTCGCGCTCTGAAAAAAAAAAACATTTTCTTTGACGTTGATATTGTGGTAAAAAAACAAATCGAAATGTGGTTTAGCGTGGTCTGTACTCTTACCGAAACGAGTACGTGTCATTACTCGTTTCGCAAACATTTTTTTCGTATTATTTCTGCATATATTAAGCGAGTTTGTAAAAGTTTTTGAAAGGAAAGTCTGATTCGTACAAGCAGCTTATTTGCATAATGCAGCGCGTGGCACTTTCAAGTCCAATTTCGTTTATTCTATTGATATTGTGGTAAAAAAAAACAAATCAAATGTGGTTTAGCGTCGTCTGTACTCTTATCGACAACGATAGTGTCATCACCAGCGGTCAAAATCATGTCCGCAACAAATTGAGCTACATCACAAAGTGCGCGCTCTGCTTTAGTTATTGAGTACGTCAGCAGCATACACCCATGGGCAAATAGTAGATGCTG
The DNA here is from genome assembly GCA_019787425.1 of Platygyra sinensis. Classification (NCBI taxonomy): domain Eukaryota; kingdom Metazoa; phylum Cnidaria; class Anthozoa; order Scleractinia; family Merulinidae; genus Platygyra; species Platygyra sinensis. The sequence goes on from JAHPZR010036461.1 coordinate 1,014, forward strand.
AATTAGCCAATCAGAGCGCGCGCTTTGCTTTAGTTATGTTATAAAAGCTTTTGCACAATCCCTCAACATACAGAAAACAATACGAAAAAATGTTTGGGAAAAGAGTAATGACAGACCACGATAAACCATATTTCGATTTTTACGTTTTTATGTTTTTTACGACAATATCAACGTCAAAGAAAATGTTTTCTTTCAGAGCGCGAGTTGAAAAAGGCATTGCGCGACACATTGACGCGAGCGGCGTGGTTGGGACCTAGTAATGTTTGATTGGTTCGTTCTGAGCATGCGCATGCAAGTTATCCTGGACTCTTCTTTCGCCCGCCCGGGTTCAGCCCCTATATGGGGCGGGAAGAAAGGAGAGTTCAGGGACTGGACTACGTGAGACCGCAAAGAGTCGTTCGCGCTCTGCAAAGTTAGGGGACGGCCGACGGCGCGGTGACACCAATACATCTTTTAACCCTTTCGCTCCTCTCGAAGTAACTTTGGCATTCAGTGATCCCCTGATTACTCTAAAACTGTTTTATCGCCGTTCACAAGACCTACACAGTAGACCTGGTTTTAATTCATAATTTCCGAGGTAATGATCAGATGAGTCGAAGATCTTCCATACACAGCCTGGGCCGTAGCGTGCAATTCTTCATTCACCTTGTTGAGGAGATTTTTACAATATGCAACGTCCTTAATTGAACCACACAACCTACAGCAACTTTGATATTCCTTTATCACATGATGGATGAGGTTTTCGACGGCATTTGCAGATTAAGAGCATCATATCGTCCGTGGTTTATTTTGGTGACAACCACATCTCGCACTCCCGTAGGTTGAGTATAGACCAAATTATTACTAGACCACCCTTCCCTTCAATAAGTCAATTGTCATCTCCCAGATTCTGGGAGACACGTGACCAGCGTGTGCCAGGGTCTCTCCTCACTCGCCTCAGGAGGCGGTAAGATGAGAGACCCTGGGAACGAGGTTGTCCGTTTCAGGGTGCAGCAACGTACAAAGTATAACTTGCTACAGCTCACAGCCGACTGCATTACAGCTATAAGGTGTCTCCGACACTACATCAAAATGATTTAAGAGTCTCCAACCACAGAGGGCAGAAATTTCCATCGTCCCTAACGTTCCTTTCATTAAAAAACTCGAATTAAATGACATCCAGTGTTGACCGTGAATGACATCCAGTGTTCTTGCAAGTTTTTCCGAGTGTATTTTTTCAACTCCTGCAATATTCAAGGCAACTTCCAAGCTTTTCTGCTCACAATGCTGCTCTAATGACAAAAACTGTCTCTATTTTTCGAGCATTTTCTTCAAGATGTGTAGATTTCACAGTTCAATTCTGCTTTCGCTGTAATTTTTCATTGCACGAGAAGCGACACTCGAGTCAAGTTTGACAGTGGCGTGATTTTCCTGAACCGATCACAATTCTTTGCTTCGCATAGCAACCGATGAGATTGTTTCATTTTGTATAGACAATAGGTTACGTCAAATGGCCTTTTTCGTGTTTACTAAAGTGGGCAAAGGCCTGCTTTCGAGTCATGTTTAAAAAAAGTTTTTTCTGTAGTAGTTTGTTTTTTTTTGCCCTGCGTCTGTTCAGTAATAGATCACAGAAGACGTCAAAGTGTGGTAAGAACATCAGTGACACACTCGGTTATCGCCTCGTGTGCCACTTTTTTGTTCTTACCACCTTTTGACGTCATCTGTGATCTAGTAGGGACCTTTAGATCGGAGGACGAGGACGACTACGAGTACGAGTTTTCCGTACTGAGCATGCGCATAAGGTTTGTAGGCCGACATTTTTCGAAGTGCGCGTGCTCAGAACAGAAAACTCGTACTCGTAGTCGTCCTCGTCTCCGATCTAAAGGTCCCTATTACTGAACAGACGCACGGCAACATGGACTCTATTTGTTAATTGTGTCTTGAATATACTCTATCATATATTTTTTATTAGATATATCAAAACGTATCATCCTGTTTATAAATGCGAGACAGTTTATTATCGAAAGCGTAATATTGTTATTTGGTTTACTTTTTTTTACTATTAAAATGCTTTTACAATGGGGTAACTCTTTTAAGGCCATGCAAATTAAGCTCATTGTTTTTGTTGTTCTTGTTGGCTTATTGTGTAATTTTATTTAGTAGATCATAGCGGAGAACCAATGAAAATGCGAGAATAGCTTGGGTTATTACATAAAGGAATTTGGAATATTGTCTCCACGCGGCCTTATGAGGGAACGCTGTACTGTTCTGTGACATGGATTCTCTGGATACTTCAAGATTTTATCTTGGTATCACTTTATTATTACATTTGTTACAGAATAGAAAAAGCGCTGTTTTTCGTCCGTCGTGTGGCAAGATTTACGTGGCCTAAGAGCTTAAGAAATGTTTTCTTCTTTATTAGCCATTGTATGCATATTATTTAATTTATGATATCTCTTATTCATGTTATCTGTTAATACATATATCAGGCATATGTTCCTATAGGATCGCCAATATCTTGGGATGAATGCGGAACAACTGCGAAACCATTGATCATACTCATGCATTGCGGGCCTGGATTTTTCGTCATTTTGATTGGCCTGTGGTCCTCTGGAAGTAAATTCGTAACCAGTGCTGATCGTAATTATTTGCCGAAATACAAGCATTAAGGAAATTATTCCTTTATTTTTTCAGCCTTGTTATCTCAGCCTATCAGCTAGATATCCAAGGCAAAAACCGGCTTTTTTTGGAGAGGATAATACCATCCAGATCGCAGGAGCTCCCTTGAAAGTATATGTTCCAATCCATCTCATTCGGGCCTTTCGCTATAAAGCAAGAATAGTAGATTAATCACAATTAATCACTCGAAAAACAATTTACTGGTTGCATAAGATGACTAGGCTAGATCAAGACCTTCTTGATTTTTCAGTCGAAAACCACTCGCCCCTTTACGTCAGTGTTGAGTATTGTGCACGGTGGATTTCCTGTGATTTTCTAGTACTTGATCCGTACCCAGTTTCCCTCATTATAATCTGCTGATAAGCAAACCTGAACAAACCTTCGGCACCATTCGGCACTCATATCGCTCTTAAAATCGGCTGGCATATTTATGGTAAGTCGTTAAATTGTTATATGGTCTTATATTCTATTAAACTTTATGGGTTACTACTGCCATTGATCGTATTGGCATGAGCTTCCTATTGGCATGTCGTTTTTCCATCTCGACATCAGACATCCATTAGACATCACTCTGGGTGACCCGTCAGAAATCCATTTCCAACCTTACATACGTGTAAGTTATTCTTCAGAAATCAAAGTAAATTCGTTTAGAAGTTAAAGGAAAACAGTGAATAGCGGTGTTGAATTTAGTAATGTGTTATTCCTGGTGACATACTGTGATCTCCATACATTTTATCTCAGTCGTTCACATGCATGCATATCATGTATTCTATGTATCAAGCTTATTACATGTCAGCTTTAAGCTGCAGTCTTATAAAGTTACAGTAAACTTATTTAACTATGCTATTTACAATCTTGTCACACAAATAAGGTTACTCCTTATAGTTATACTGGCACATCAGCAAGAGCTGTGAAGAAATCTAAAAAGTGATCATGCAGAGAGCAAAAATACCAAGTGCAATTTTCTGCTCTCATTGATCAATTCCATTGTCATCTAAATCTGCAAGGGATTACGAGTTTGTTATTTTCGGATTTGATAGATAGTACTTGTTATAAATAAGGCTCCCCCCGCCCTCTTCAGTAAAATTATATACCTTATTCCCCTCAACCCTACATTTTTGTGACGATTCCCTATAAAAAGTATAAAGTAAAATCGTTGGCTTCTGAAAGTCATAGAAGAAACGAAAGGGACATACATGTATCACGCATGGGTGTACGGGCACCTTAGGACTTAGGGGACGGTGACCTTCTAGCCCGAGTAATTTACGTATGCCTGAATGGCTGCAAACGCACTCAAAAACGGAAACAAAACGGAAACAAAAACAGAAG